>JASVEL010005862.1:0-39098 GCA_032618575.1 Nicotiana noctiflora
GCTATTTTTTGTTATGATGTGAAGTCATGTTTATTTTCTTGTAATTCTTTCTTAAAAGGTTCCACAATCCCTTTATAAATAAGAGAAATTTGGAATGATCTAGTACTATACATTTTCCAAACTCAGTTAAACAGAAACACTGAATAATACAACACCACATTCCAATTCCAATTCCAATTTCTGTACTCTAATAATAATAATAATATATAAATAATATACTAGAGCCCGAGACATTATATTTTTCTTTTTACCTTGGTGCAAAGAAGAAAACGAACTAGCGAGCAAAAATCTTTTTTAAAATATTTAATCAATTCGAAAGCTAACTAGTCTACACTAAATTCATATTCATCTCAGAATACTTGGGAAGGTAGGAATATCAAATTGAAGTTTTCCAATGATTGGAAGTAGTGTTGCACAGACCACCAACTAGTATGTGCTCATCAACGACCTCATAAAACGAACATTTGTATTTGGTAATTATTTTTTCGTCGTTAAATGTAACCTCAAATTATGCATCTTTAGAATATCAAGCATAGAAAAGTAATTGCAGAACACTATATAGCAAAATAAGGCGTTTGTTCTGATCAACCTTCAATGAAACAAAAGGATCATATCAGAATCTAGCTGCAACAGCCAGAAATACCAACTATCGTCTCTAAACCACGTTAAGTTATCGAAGACTTGCAAACTGGGCATGATGTTTTTCTCCTCAGCCATGGATCGATGCACTGCAGTAACTTCAATGACTTAGAAATTTGGTTGCTTAACCAAAAATAAAATACTTGGGTAAGAAAATTCAGAAAGTTTACATCTTTGTGAAACTTGTGTAAGCAAGGAAGATGGCGGATGACGTCCCCCACGGTAGGAGTTTCAAGACAAACTGCACATGCTTCTTGAAGACTCTCATTCTGCAAGGAACCAAAGAGGGTAAGCAGCATGCAATTCCAGCTACTCGCGGCTTTAAGCAGCAGCCGGCAAACCAACATCTATGCTCTACACCCGCATGGATGTGTACTCCTTTATTATAGTAGAATGTCAAGGATATACAGCAATGTTAATCTTAGGTAAGAATTTAATACCACAAGGAGATCCTAGTTACCTGAACTGTTGACTGTGGTAAGTCGTTGATTTGTCTTACAGATGCACCACCGTGTTGGTGGTTGTTCTCATCAAGAGCCAATAGCATTTCATAGTCATTCCTAAACCAGAGAAAGGAATGACATGTTAGAAAGCATGATATACATCTTGTCCAAAACACTAGTAATGACGCAAAGAAAACGAGATGACCTCGCCAGTAAAAGGGTAGATGACATAAGAGAAGAAATAAGACAATACTACATAGATTAGTTTTTTTTATATAAGGTATAGTACATGGATAGTTCACTCCCTCGATGACACATACACTTGTACCTTAACTTCAGAGAGAATCAAATTATGTTACTTGTGAGTTTCTAGTAACATCATTGAAAAATATACGTTTCAGAGTTTTGAACACTGAGCCAACATGCCTCCTTTTACATTTTGATGCAACAATAGCTAATTTCATTGAAGCCGTAAAAACTTACTCATTGAAGTCACGCTGCGTCTGAAGGAGGTTACCATCAACATCCATATTACTGAAAGCCTCTAATGTTTCCAATATATGCATCCTCTACAACATACAGAAAAGGTAAATTACACATTCATTGCTGGACCCACATCAAAACAATATGTAGTCAGCAATTACCCAAATCACATTTTAATCATTCTGCTAAAACGAGTCCTTCAATAAGAGAGATGAAAAGAGCATACGCTGAAGTTTTTATGGGAAGAGGTGATGGTTTCTTTCAGAAGGAGCAAAGACAGCAAGGTGGAGACCGGAAGAACCAATCAGGACGCAAGTTGGGATGATAATAAAGAGCTTAAGTGAGTTTGTGGTCCCATCAGATATATTCTCTTAACAGAAAATGCGTGCAGAAAATCGTTAGTTCTCCTCTGTATCAAATCCTGTCTTCTTAACTATGTTTTGACAAACCAAGGATGAGATGAACGTAGCTAATTCTCCATTTATATCAATCCTATAACCTCCAGAACAAAAGAACCCCACATCAAAGTAGGATTTCATTGCACACATTCAAACTCATACAATGATGCCATCTAGGGTAATCACACATCCAAAAGGGAAAGAGAACCCATAATGCAATAATTGCTCCACATTTCAATGAAAATTTATCAAATCTTTTAAAATATCCTTTTGGAAAGTAGGGAAAAAGGAGATAAATCATAATAGAAGAACAAGATGTGCATCCAAGGGTGTTGCCTAAAGGTCGATGAAGTTGGAATGAAGCCCAACGGAGACTAAGGTATTCCAGCAGATTCATAAAACATAGGTGAAGGTTTCCAACACTCTATTCTCCCTGGCACCAACTTAGTGCCAGATTTCCGTTTTTAATATATTTATCTCTTTACCAGTTCAAAAAAACATTTATACATATACATTATACATATATATGCATGTTCTCGTTGAAGCATTAGAGAGTACCGGCACTCTTTCCTTCAAATGCTAAAGGCACTGTCATTTCCTAGGTACCTTTCTGTTTCTCTCTTTCTATTTGACAGTTTATAACTCTATAGGCTAGTGACTCTCAAACTGAGGCGGCTCAGATTTCCATAGCCCATCCTTTCTTTCTTTCTTTGCTAATATATGACACAGCTGCTTAACACTAATCATCTCGGTCTTCTAAAACGCAAACTACTGTAGAATCAACCTAAATAGCTTAGAAACAAAAAGTCATTACTTAAAGCCAAATGAACACAAGCAGCATAAAAATAACAAGAAATACAACTATAGCAGACTATATGTTTTATTAGCGACCAAAGTCATGAGGAAAATGGAAGTAATAATTACCATGTCCACATCCATATTAGGAGGAAATAATGAATTTCTTCCTCTAGAAGATGATGAGACTGTACGAGGTTGTCCAGGGAAACGGCTCCTCAACCTTGCCATTCTATTTGATGAAGAAGCCCGAGCTTGAGAAGCTCTACGAGATGTGATGGATGCATTTCTAGATTGTCGTCTGCGTATGTTTGCAACCAATGATCCACTCTGCACAACATATCCCCACGTCCCCAAAAAAAAAGACAAAAAGAGGAAAAAGAAAAAGAACTCGTTCAGAGATCAAGGCACATTCTTAAAGGATGAACACAGAATATGAATTAAAGGTCTTCTGTTTTTATTTTTTGCACATTTGAAGACTAATGTATTTTAGATCACACTTAGACTAGGGAATTCAAAGAGAAAGACACATAAAATAGGTGATACTGCAATCACAACAAATTTTTTAGAAAAATCAAAATGAAAACCTTGAATTTCATATTCATGATCAATGCTGCATGTCAAAGTTATATAACAAAGAAAGAACAATCAATCTGCACAGCTACAACGGAAATTACCAACTCTAATGATCGGATAACAGCTATATATCCAACATGAGCACATTCAAGTGTAAAATTTTCAAATATTTTTGGGTACATAGAACAAGTACACAGCCCCTAGAGGAAGTTCCAGACTGGGTAGCTCAAAAATTTTAAGTGTCTCAGACACAAACATCACTACAAATGAAAATATGGAAAATAGTTTTCCGCTACAACCACTTAAGTTCAGCAAACAAGATAGAGGGAAGAGCTGAAGACAAAGCTCGTTCTTGACCTGACCAAGTAGAGTAAGATATCTTCAGAAAGAGCTTGAGAGTAGCATAGAGCTAAGTGTAGTTCCACTTCCAGAGAGGTATGAAGGCGTGGAAAATGTGGTGACTGTTTGAATACAGTTGACAAAAGCATTCTAAGCTCTCTATTTTAGAGTTCCTTCCAGGAACAATGAAAGAATCAGGCTTTGGTGGTAGTCAAATGGATAAGAACCAGCATATCCAGTCAAGTTCTCTATCATCTTATGGTTGCCAAAGAGCTTCTTTCCATCACAAAGAAAGTTGAGACAAGCAAGCTCTCTCTCATTCATCGCTTTTTATATTAGGTATTGGAAGGAAGTGGATGCTGAATATAGCAATGGATAAACTGGACCACTCCATTTAACATAGGATCAGGTATAGCAAAACCAGTAACAATATCACATATCCTATATGCAGATGATAGTTTGATTTGGGAAGTCCACTTTGGGCCTACGCCTGCAGAGCTTTAAAATTCGTCACTAGAGTCTAAGACTTGTCTACTTATATACCCACCATCTCTTCTATGTTTTGTCGATGTGGGATTCGCCTAGGGTGTCCATACACCCCCCCCCCCTTAGGGACTCAGCGTCCTCGCTGAGGTTTGCCCCACCACACGGCCAGTGTTTGAAAAAGCGTGCGCTTCGTCGCTTGAAGCACGAAGCGACGCGATAAGGTGTCGCTTTTCTGTGTGTAACGCGACTCGACCAGAAGAAGCGCATGCTTCAGAGAAAAAATTGACAAAGCGAAGAGGCAACAAGGCGACTGTAGCGATTGCTTTTGTTAATTACAGGCCTTTTGTTTTAAAAAAAAAAAGTTGGGTCTAAGATTAATAAAATAATTGGTCTCAGAAATACCTACATTAGTCACAAACAGAGCTGGACCAGCCTCTCTTCTTCTTCTTCATTGGCCGAAAATTAGGGTTTCATCTTCTTCTTCGGTGGACGACCAACCCAGGTATTTTTTCTTCTCCTTTCTTCTCGTTTTTTTCTGTTTTCTTCTTCTTCCATCTTCTTCTTCAGTCGACGAGTTCACCAACCAAGTCGATCTTCTTCTTCTTCTTCATTTTTTTCTTCTGCTTTCTCTCTCTATCGACGAGACACCAGTCGACGAGATGACCCGACTGTGTTCCATTTTTTTTCCTTTTCGTTTGTGTGTAGTGTAGCATATATATAATTATATATATGTAATTATTGTATCTTAATTCAGCATATAAATAATAAAATTAATAGTATTATATTTTCACCATATATATATATATATATATATATATATATATATATATATATATATATATATATTGTATTTCATTTATTATTTTATTTCAACATATAAATTTATTATTATATTTTCAGCATAAAACGCTGATAAAGAGCTGTACTACTTGCCTTTGAAACGATCTCAGGTCTTCAGATAATCCTGGCTTGGAGTTCTTTATTCCAAGTAACTAAAGCGAGCAATATTCACCATCTGGCCAGTATTATGGAATGCATGGTGTGAACTCCCAGGCCCCAGCATATTCAAAGAAAGCACGGGGAAACCTTGCTATAATTTTGGACATCAACTAGCCACTTTGGAACAGACTATATTGATTTTTGGGATGAGTTGACACCCATAGATAGAGTACATATCATTATTTGCTACTTCTGTAAGTGTGGAAAGGAAGCTAAATAGGATTAGAAGTGATTTCACAGGGGAGGTTAATTCTGAAAAGAAGAAATTATGCAGTAGCATCTAAGAAGGAAGGAGGTCTAGGTGTTGACAATCTGATATTGCATAATAAAAATTTATTAGTTAAATGGCTATGGAAGTTCAACAGTGAGCGAGATTATTCATGCAAGGTAAAGTAAATAAGGGAGGTCCCCAGTGCACAAAACCTTTAACATCTTCTCATGATCCAGTATTAAGAAACGCATTAGGAGTTCATGGTGTTTCATATGGACCCATATATACACAATTACACACACACACACACACAAACGCGCGTGCAGTTTCCAGTTCCAAATCCAATATTGCTCACTAGTTTCTGGACTAAATTCCTAATTTTTTAGTACCTAGTCAGCAAAATTTGACTAGTTATTTCTATTCTTAGTTATTGATATATTTATTTATGACATTTTCTTAACAATTCATATGTCATTTAATTGAGCTATATGTACCATTTGTTGCTGCCCTCTTCAATACCCTACGGTCGATGAGTTGCATTGCTTGGGGCCTTGGTGTTAAGCATTGAGGTGCCTCTTAAGCTCAGCGAAGTTACCGGCCAGCACTACATCTAGCTTCAAGGCTTAAGTGTGCCTCAACCGAGCCTTTAACAACACAAGATATCGTGTTTGAGTATGTGCATATTTGGGACCATATGCACCAGCATGCGTAGTTGCGTGCTAACCTTGGCAAAACCTCCAATTTCTATATCAATTCATGTCAAAGAAAACCTAGTATACAAAGATCTATGTTAGCAACAAAGGATTGATTGAATTATCTTATTAGAGCAAGTCATGGTTCATATGCTTAGTCAAAAAGAATAATCCAATGAAATTTATGGGTTTACCTAGGTCACTTAACGGGCAAATCAATAAAAGACTTTTATCTTTGAAACCCATTGGAAAGGCAGTGCAAAAGAAATCATACAAAAATAATCGAACTTCTGAATGCCCAGGAAAAGATATGAGGTGCTTAGAGATGGCCGAAATAATTGAACAGGAGAATTATTACGACTATTACCAAGCGCAAATGAAAGTCAAAGTAACTTCTTAATTAACATTCTGCATATTAAAGCCCCCAAACATGAACATAATGTATAAATCTTTGAAAGTCAGATGTCAACGTCAATATTAGACATAAGTAGCACATGTTTTACTACGAAGTGATGTAAAGTATAGAGGACAATAAAATGTAAGGAAACCCAACATACAAGATTGGATAATTGGTTCTCTCCCCCAGAGGAAGCATGTAGGAGATCCTCCTGCGCTAAAGCCAAGGCTACATCTCCATCAATCTGTTGCGAAGAAAAGCAAAACTATCAAAAAAAAGTAGGCGTTTGGATAATATTTGGTTGAAGTTTGAAAAAAGTATTTGAAGTTGTAGTGAAAAAGGGTATTTGGAAGAAGTTGTGCTTGGACATGAATTTCACTTGGAAAAACATTTGAAATTTTGTGAGTGGAAACCATTATTTTCACTTGAAATACTCCTCAAACCAGTTTTTCAAACTTCAAATTCTCTATTTCAAGTTGAAGTTGAAATAAATGGACCAGATTGTAGAACAAAGACTTATTTGGAAAAAAAATTCTCAAACTTCCAAATATCATCTATGGACAAAGGGGTATGGTACTGTGTACGGAAGACAAGAACAGTTAAATATTGATAGAGAACAGCTAAAAATATGCTTCATAAAGAGTCCAACCTCGCCAACGCCAAAGGAAGGCACCTCATTATATAATTGTTCTTGGAGTTCCCGTGCCAGCCTTTCATCAGCTTCTAATTGTCTGGTTCTAGTATCATCATTCCTACTACTGCTACATACAACATGAGAGCCTTCATCTCTTGTGGTAGAGGAGGGACTGTCCACATCAATCACTGGTTCTACGCCTATACCTACATGATTCCTGTTTCTGGTGGACCTTGTATTAATTCTACCTTCAGGTGAGGCAAGCAAAATGATGTCCAAATCATCAGAGGCTGATGTAGAACATTCACCATGGCTGCTTGAGGCAGGTCCGTGCTTTAGTCTTTTCTTAACTGTGTTTAATGCAGTACGATTTCCATTAATTTGGGGACATTGAGGTCCAGGAACAGATTCCTTTGGCTCTGCAGATTCACCAGAAACATGTCTAATAGAAGCTGAATCGTCACTCTTACTTGCATCATCTCTTCTCGTCACCCTACTCCCACTGGTGTGAGTGACAAAGCAGGCACTATCCTTATCTAAGGTCCTGTGCACATTGGACAAAGACAAGTTCATGTTCCCACTACGGTTACGAGTACTTCTCCATCCACCTGATTCGTCAAAACTTCTGGACGCATCTCTACTGGAATCACTCCTTTCCTTAGCTTTCTCATCAACAGATATCAAACTTCTGGAAGGATAAAGGAAAAAAAAAATCTGATGAGACCTTTGTCAGGACAAGAGCTAATCGTTGAGGTAACAGTCAAAAGAAAAAAAACCCAGAAATTTACACTACCATAAATATTACAATTCTAGAATATAGATAAGAAACTGTAACTTGTAAAGCATGAAGAATGTGAAGCGACTAAAATCACCTAACTATATTGCAAACATTTATGACATGGATAAGAAGAGAACAAATGTCAAAATGGTTGGCACAAACTTAGATGTGATTATGAATAATAAAGTAAAATCACAATTCGCAGGAATAAAATGGCTAGAATAACATGACATCAGAATACTTATGAATGAAGTAGTAGTAATATCCCATACAGCAAGATGCAGCAAGCATTTACAGACATCTCAGTTAAGCCAAAACAGCGATACACACAACACAGATATTTTTTTCTGGATAAATTTCCACACAACACAAATATGTCAAAATGAATATCTGAATATAGATGCATCGTTTGCTACAGCTGGTTGAACTCATCCATCTATACCAACATGAAAACAAGCTAAATTGTGTTCCACATAAATCTTCAAAGCATAGATCTCTCATCAGGAAGTGATTGCGTTGCAACAACAACAACAACATACCCAGTAAAATCCCACTAAGTGGGGTCTGGGGAGAGTAAAGTGTACGCAGATCTTACTCCTATCCCGAAAAGGGCAGAGAGGCTGTTCCATGAGACTCTCGGCTCAACAGGAAAGGCAGTAATATCAGAAAAGAAACAAGAGAAAAGACATGTAACAATAAAGGATACCAGAAAGAAAAAAACTACAACAAATAAGTGAAAGGACAATAACACAAAACTATGCAAAACACCAATGTGAGTACAACAAAGACCGCTAACAATCCTAATGAAACTCTAACAGCCTACCCGGTACAAAAGAGGGAAGAACTCTCGACTACCCCTAGCCTACCACCCTAAAGCTCGACCTCCACATGTTCCTATCAAGAGCAATGTCCTCACGTCGCACTATGTCCTGCCTGATCACCTCGCCCCAATATTTTTGGTGATTGACTTAGTCTGTCTGATAACTATGTCATAGAAGATGTAAACAAAATTTCTTTTTCTCTTTTCCAATTTGGACGGCCTAGTAAATTTGGAATAAATACTCTCAGAAAAGAACTAAAATTGTCTCTTTCATGAATATCTAGACAATGTTCACCAAATACGCACCTGCTAGATGGATGTGTTGTTTCACACTCTTTTGAAGGAGAAGAGTGCATTATCACCTCCTTGCCCTTTAATGTACTAGAGATACCATTTCTAGATATCAATTCTTTTGCAATACCTAAGCTTGTAACAGCTGTTGATGCCATAGGACTTGTACCAGTTAGCCCATGAGTTAAAACAACATTGTTCTCCATCACAGCTGGCTTTTTGGCCTTAGCTATGTTATGCGGGGATATACATCCGTTTCGGACCAATCTTTTCTGCCCAATTACTCTGGGTGAGTAAACAAGAGATGCAGAACCACCTTTTCGAGCTCCAAGCTGCGTATCAATGGCAGAATCCTTTTCTCCATGAGATTTAGAACTTGAACCATCAGTTTCCTTTCCTTTGTTGGTACTGCTGGATGGTATGAAGGAAGTCATCCTGTGGGAATGAGAGTGTTCATTCATTGCTGCCGATCCTGTTCTACATTTTTCAACTTGACCACTATCCTGTGCTCCATCTGTAGCAGCCTTAACAAATACAGGTGTTGACCCACATTTCTTTGTCAGGTCTATGACAGGGTTGTTTCGTTGAGAAGACTTTTGACTTTTTGACTCTGTGTTTTCGCTTTTGGAAAGGTGCAAGTTATGTTTCTCATTGGAGTTAGGAATGGAGGAAACCTTAGTAAATTGAACACCATTTCTTGAAGGGATAGAATTCCCCAAAGCGGAAGCTGATGAATTTGCATGGAACTCAGATTTCACGGAGCTATTGATACTTTTTGGAGGTCGCATAAACAGCCTTCTTTTTCCTACACCATTAACATAAACTCGATTCTCATTCCGTTCACCGGCAATATTTCCATATCCTGAATGCCCAGATGTAGATAAACCACTCTCCGTGCTGACACGACTCCTAACATTCAGATCCTTAGCAGCTAATCTATTAGGGGTATCAGGAACATCTAATTGATTATCGCTGTTAACATGATCCATAATCTGCACAAACAGCCAAAAGTAGATATATCACATCAGTGGACAAATTTAACTAACCAAAATTAGCAAAGATATCATGTAAGGTGCAGAATAAAGTCACAATATCAAAAGTAAAGTTGGAGGAAAGACAATCAAGAACCACGAGGACACCTCAGTCTCGAACAAGTTGGTGTGGCCTTAAATGAACCTTAATATCCCCAAGAGGGAGTCGAATCAGATAGATATCCAATAAAACTGCAGATGGAGAACACTTGAAACCACATGTACATACAAGATAATTATCCTTCGTATTAATTAGCAGCCAAACTCTAATCACACAATAACCATAAAGATTAAACCTTTTATAAACAAAATACTACTAAAGAGTGCAGACAATATCACTATCTCCCAATTCCATTCATAAACTTGTTATAATTGAGCAAAGGGTATAAGTTAAAAAAATTGCAAATACCAATAACCAACATAAGTGAAAATCCCATTAGAAATAAAACAGAAACATCTGAAAATTCAAGATTTTGCTTATCCAATTCAAAAAATTGTGTTTCAAGCAAGAAATAAAAATTAATAACTTAATAACCCTAAAGATTAAACCTTTTATAAACAAGATACTACTGCAGACAACAAATTACTATATATAAGTAAAAATGCAAATTTAGCAAATACCAATAACCAACATAAGGGAAACCCCGATTAGAATTGAAACGTGAAAATCTGAAAATTCAAGATTTTTCTTACCCAATTCAAATATTTGTATTCCAAGCAGGAGAAAAAAGGAACATTGAATATAAACCAAATGAAAAATTAACAATAACATAATGATAGAATCAAGGAAAAGAACAAACCTTTGTATGTTATTCTTGATTCTGCAAAAACCACAAAATTTATGTATAGAAAATCATAATTTTGATATTGAAAAAAAAAAAGCAAGAAACGCTAGGGTTTGATGGAGAGAAGAGGTGGGTGGTGGCAGTGGGGGTGGGGGTGGAGGGGTGAGGTTTGCAATGCAATGTCCAATCTACTCTTTGAGGCTCTTTGAATTTGACGGGCAGTAATTCCACTTGCAATTGTGGGAAGTGTATTACACGCTCTGTGTTAATGGGGTAAATACTTTGAATTTTGAATCATGAATTTATGTTATTTCGCGTTCTTATATAAATTCTCACTTTTGCATTTAAGCTACGCAAGTCACTTCATCATCTCTATTATGCCAATGTGAACAACACGAGCTTGAATCTGAAGACTGTACTCAATTTTAAAAGGGCGTACAATACTATTTTGAATCTTAACTATTACATACATCTGGTATAACGAAAAATATTTTTCGAAAAAAATGTATAGTATAACGAAAAATATTTTTCAATAAAATATTAAGTGGTAATTTTATTTATTTTTCGATGTTTGGTATGTAAATTAAGAAATGAAAAAATAAAAATTTAAAATTACAAAAAAAATTAAGATAATTCTTTTTTTTTTTGCGGGGAGGGGTAGTGAGGTTGGAGGGGTAGTAGAGTGGTGGTAACGGACAAACTGAAATTTAAAAAAAAAAAAAATTGGAGAGAGGATGGGGTGGGTTGGTGAGGGTGAGGAAGGTTGAGAAAAAACTTTAAAAAATATTTTTCCTTCTTTTTATAAGAAAAATATTTTCCTCCAATTAGAGTAAAATGAATTGATAAAGAAAATATTTAAACTAACTAAATATGAGAAAATTAAAAAATATTTTCGAAAAATATCTTACTCCTACCAAACACACCGTAAGTTTGTACTAAATGATAGAAAGACGTACAATAGACAGAGCTAGAATCCTAACTAGCAAATTAAATTTAATAATTAATTGTAGCAGGACGTATAACACTAGATTGAATGCTAACTAGCACACCAAGTCTGTACTTAATTATAGAAGGATTGAGAGGCAAACTGATTTTCAAAACTGAAATTGAGAATTTTTTTGTTATAAAAGAATGCTAGCAGCGAGACTAAAAATTTAATTCGCATTGAGATGCAACTTGAGAAGTCAATAGATGGCTGACTTATCTTGTAATCTTGCTATTACCTTTCTGCACTATGCTTGCATACTATCCTTTCCATACCTTATTTGTTGAGTTTAAATTGGGTTTGTTGTTATTGTTATAGTCTTAGGGTGCGTTCGGCATAGCGAAATGTTTTCCATAAAAAAAAAAATTTCAAAAAAATATTTTCTTGAAAAATAAGTAGTAATCTTATTTATTTTTCGGTGTTTGATGCGCAAATTAAGGAAATGACTTTGCAAGAGTTCTCATAAATTATTTAGATATAATAAATATGAAGTCATACACTTTCAAACCAACAACCTTTCGCACCCACAAATTTCATAAGCTTTTGAACCGCTAAACTTTCAAAATTGCAAAATTTCAAACCCGTACACTTAATAACTTCTAAACCCGTACTTCCAAACACATAAACTTACGAACTCATAATTTTAAAACTTGTAAAATTTTGAGCTTTTAAACCGATAAATAATAACTAAAACTGAAAAATATATTTAAAAAATATTTTTTCCTGGGCGGTGGGAAGGGGGATGGGCAGGGGGTGCAGGGCTGGGGGACAATAAAACGAAAGAAAAAATAGAAATTTACATTACCAAAAAAAGTATAAAAAAAAATTTGCAGGTGGGGTGGGTGATGTGGTGCAAAAAAATGAAAAAACGGGAATTTGAAATTGCCAAAAAAAATTAAGGTAAAAAATTTCTGGGGAAGAAAAGTAGCAGAGTGGATGATAACGGAAAAATTGAAATTTGAAAAAGAAAAAAATCCTTTTTTGGAGAAGGGATATGGTGGGTTGGTGAGGGGAGGGAAGGTCGAGAAGAAATTTTGAAAATTTTTTTATTCTCTTGATGAGGAAAACATTATATGCCTAAATTCTTCAGCCAAAAAATTGAGTGATAAATGCTTGTTGTATCAACATAATAAATAAATGTATGGACACACATTAATAAGAAAGAAGATATCCCCCTCTAACCATTCCCCTGGTAGACTACATCAGAGGGCACCCAACATCTCAAGTGCACTGAAGAAAACAATGGACGCATATAGCTGGAAAGAAGTAAAGGTAAGATCAACGAGCACTTGTTTTTGAGAATTCTGCAAAAACTCCATCGGGTAACGGTATAAGTTTCAAAGTAGTGCTCGCCATATGATCATGAAGTTTTTTGATATAATGCAACTATCATTATCCTACAAAGACAAACCGCACACACTCACAAGTCACTGTTAAAAAATCCTTGCCAGTTATGGATTCATGGTAAACTTATACCGCGAGAATTACTGAAAATACATATTGAAAATGGCGCTTGAGTTTTAAATATCTCGAGCCCATCACCAACTAATCTCAATGAACAGCACGTCGCATATCATAATATATCATTCAGATTCAGGTGACCCACCAGGAACCAGCTGCATTAGTTAAAAGAAAAAATGTTTGTTACTTATCACTATATTTCCAGCTCAGCTAGGAATAAAAATGAAAATATCAGTAAAGAACAGGATACAAATGAAAGAAACAAATTGAATCAGAAAGAATGGATTTTACTTACGATAGCAATATTGTTTCCATTAAGAAGAATCTGATCAAGTTTTGTTACTCGCTTCCCTTCTGGAGTGATCTCACTGTGGAAAAGTGAAAAGGTTTTAGCAGTGGAGTGATGGTCCATTTCAACTTAATTCATGGCAGGAAGGTGTAAATTTTTCTCATAACGAGGGGGGCCAGAAGGAGACCTCTTCAAATTGCACAAACTATGTTCCACCAAAAACTTCGAAATCAATAAGTTGTAATATGGAAAAGTATAACGGGCACTTTTTTTGATAATGAAGATAACAACCACAAAAGTATAAAGGGCACTTCATCTGGTGGAGGCTAAACTAGATTAAGAGAGACAAAAAGTCTAAGAGAACTAACATAGATACTTTCTACTCCACGAATTCAAGGGGCAAATGCGTTAAAACCTTCTTATCCAATAACTAGCGATATTTTCGTGCTTCCTAAAAGAATGTGAGCAAATATCTGCCTACTAGTAATTGGTGCAAAACAACAAGGAGAATGAAAAGTACTGTGGCAGGAGCATGCTGAAAGTCTCAGGTCGTGTAATTATTACTTCAAAGCGTAATGTTTTATTAAAAAGATAAAAGATGAAAGCAAATTCCTACAGATTTTTTCTCCTTTCGATTGGTAAGCGTGCATTCTGGTCATTCAAATCCTGCTTCACAAGTAAACATCCGCAGCTCCACAATATTGGACTGGACTTCAGGGACGACTTGTCAAAACATTTCGGGACGGATGAGGAATCAACGTCGCACTCCCCACCTCATCCCCTTTTAAATTTTCATTTATCCATGTAATACATTCTAGAGCAACATAAATCATCTACAAATAGACAGACTGGGCTCTCTACTCTTATTGTCTTAGCTTGTTTTATAGTTTATACAAATCAAATCTTCACTTTAGTGAAGATACAGTTACTAAAATTTAGATTCCAACTGTAAAAGATCAGGCAGCAAGTTGCTGAAAAGAGGAATAGAAATGGGAGTGAAATTAATAATTGATGTATCCAAACTAGACTTAAGAGACCATATTTTATACTAACTCATGAATACAGCAGAAGAATGCAGCCTAAAACCTCCATTTTCAGTAACTAATTACATCCTGGTGATCGTTAAAGGAATGTGAGATAAATCTGCATGTATCAAACGGGTTCAAGACAAACAACGAAGCTGCAAGGAATGCAATGATACAGTGCTCAGGAGAATGTCTCATATGTCAACTTCTGAAACTATTACTATATCGTGCAATAGTCTTTTTTAGATCTGTAAGGCAGACAACGCAAATAACATCTAATCTAGCCATTCAATTCCCAGAGTACAACTGATTCTACTCCATTCAATTCATTCTCAGTAGTTTCTTCTTCTTTGACCATGAGTTATAACAACATTAATCTTCTAGAATAGGATAGACTGAGAACTTTTGACTCTTGTTATTTTAGACTGTGTTAAAATAAAACTAATTCCTCTAATAAAGCTACAAAAGCTAAATTATAGTACCAGTGCAGGAGATCAGGGGTCAAGTTGCCAAAAAGTGTTACAGAAATGGGTGTGAAATAAATATTGCAATATTGTTGAGCAGTGGACTGATAAATAGAACTTTCAACCATAGTTCGTGGCAGAGGTACGAAGATAGAGGCATGACGGGTACCTTTTCAAATGGCACTATGTTCCATCAATTATCAATATTTAGGAATTACAGTAGCATTTATGCAGGCTAACATGGAAACTCTCGCCTGCTTGAGATAAGCTAAAGTTTGACACCAAAATTTTCAACTAAAACATTGATATACCAGGCAAACGCTGACTAAAACCTCCACTTTCAATAAACTTTCTATGCTCTTCAAAAGAATGTGAGAAAAATCTTAACAATTAAAAAACAAGGATGGATGTTAAGAGTAGACAGTAAAGATTGGACCCGAGTTCCAAGTAAGAGAAGCTGCTTTTTTGGCTAACCAAGACATGACGTACAAACCGTTCATAGATAAAAACCCAACTCTTTATACAACATAAGTAGGCAAAAAATTAGGACAGTTTTAAGGAAAGTACTCAGTTCATATATAAACCAATTATAGATCTCTTAAGAAAACAAATATAGCTCGAATTAATTTACTTCTGATATGCCAACTAGCTAGCATAAATGAAGATGAGTGAAATTTTCCTCAGACTTGATTGCAGGCATTGATATAAAACACCAACTTATGTGCATAGTGATAAAACTACAGTCACAATCACATTAGGGGCAGCAGGGGGGTCGGGTTTGATATAGGCGGGTCAAAACGAGTAATGCAAAAACGAATAAACATCCGACCCACCCACGGATAGAAAATGGATATAACTGGTGGATAATATGGATACCCATATTATCCATGGCTTCTTGAATGTGATCACTTTTGGAGAATTTGTAGTCTCCTAAATTTGAAGAACCCCCAATTTGAGTCTTTGCAAATGTAAAAGTTAAACCCATTGATTATCCATTGAGTATCCATTTTTTAAATGGATAATATGGATCTTATCCATATTTGACCTATTTTTAACAAGTTCATTATCCAACCAAGTTTTTAGTAGATAATATGGATGGATAATTGTTTTTTATTCACTTTGCCACCACTAATCAGAATAGGTGAATTTAATTGCAAATGAATACCAAGTTAGGGGTAGACCATAAATAACTTTACTACATTAACATGGTGGTACCCTTTTTCCCGCTCCAACAACAACAACCAAAAACCCAGCTAAATCCCATATGTGGGGTTTGGGGAGGTATGATGCACTAGGAAAAGAGAACGGAAACAAACATACATTATTTAACTCCCTAGAAGGACATGGGTTTGAAATCAATATTCAAGATTGCCCATTACAATATTACAAACTGGTATCTTGTATAGGACGCCATACCCAAAATGAAATGGAGGCGAAAAGCACAAGAAAATATTAAACACTAAACAAAAGTATGGTTATGAAACCTCGAAAGCAGAACAGAAACATTCCTAAAACTATAAAGATGGTAACTTTCTTTTTGATAGCCCACAATCTATTTGGAGCCAATCCTTAGGACCAACAGCAGACTTCGATACTCAGGTATATTGGGTGCGCCCCTCTACCCTTCTCCACTTAAATACCTGGCTTAGTTCCTAAGTATTTTTAAACTTGAGAATTTTTAACAAAAGTTCCTAAATAAACTGCGAAAAATAGGCATACATTTTAATCAATCTCTGTTCCACACATTAGGCGGAAAAAAAAATCTAACCCCTTTAGCATTCTAAAACCCTAGAGTTAAACTCTTTCACAAAACAACGGTAAATTATCAACAAAAAGAACAGTAACTACTTACTATTCAGTGACATCTTCAAGAACCATATTAACATAAACATCAAAGCCTCTAAGGGTACCAACTAGCTCCTTATCCCCCTTCATTATCACCCATATCTTTGACCCAATGCAACGATCAATCAACTCTGCACAATTAAAACTCAAAAACCCAATTTCAGAAGAAAAAAAAATATATTAAGAAACGTTAGAAATTGAATAAAGGGGTTAAAATCCTAGTTAATAAAGTATGTTAGAAGGGAAAGTACCAGATGGAAGAAGCTGAGAAGGGTTGTTTGAAGACATTGTGAGATTTCACAAAGGTTTTTTCTTGCACTTTACCTCAAAGAACTCGACGATGTTTAGCTGAAAAGGCTTGGAAAATTGACAGTAGGGACTTGAGGTGTGTTAGGGCGCTTCATAGGACGGGTAAAATTGATAATATTTTATGTATATTCTTTCTATTTTTCTTCATGAGCGGATTGTGCTTGGGCCCAATGACAGAAATTCGGGTCGGAAGAATAACCTAAATAATTGATTATCCAACTGTTTAAATTAAAAATAAACGTTTCGACCAAAAAAATAAAAAATAAACGTCAAGTATTTATGAATGTGCATTCTACATTAACAATAGCACATGATGGTTTAAACATTTATTTATATGAAAGAACAACAAAATTTAAGTAATAAGAAAATTTTTGTGTATAATAATACAATCATCATCTAAATGCCGAAAAATGTTATTACATTAGCATAATACGTAAAATTCAAAATGAAAGGACATCATCAGAACCTATACAAAATGACTAATTTAGTCATGTTAGTTAGATAATTATGTATTCTAATTTAAAAGTATTTAATATTATGGTATACCAAACATTTCTTTGCAGACGATATTTTTGTAGGTATGTATTCTTCTAATGCTTTTGTTGCTCTGTCATAACCACAACTATTGATATCAATATTGATACACCTCTTGAAAGTGCAACATATACTTGTCCGTGCAAGAAAGCTTATTGCGATAAATATATTATAATATATAGGATATTTGTCTTTATGCTTTATTTATTATAATTGCAAAACATAAACATGTTATAAATTATTCTCACACAAATTTAAAAGGATATTCTTTAGTTCTTAAAGATGAAGATGAATTCATAGATAAAAATATACATAGAAGCATATTGATCAGTACCATAATTTTTGTATGATATTATTGTCAAAACTTCTATATACTATATATGTGCTATTACATAAGTTATTTGGCGAATCTAAAATTTCAGTAGCGTGATGACATATTTTTTCTCAAAATTGTGACGACCCAAAGGGTCATCACCTGTATTCCTACTCATTTTATACTTCTGAGGTCGTGAGAACCTCATTTGGGGTTGCCTCGATTTGTGTGTTTGGTCCGGACGCGTAGCCGAAAAGTTTAAATATGAATTATATGAGAAAATGTTAAATCTTAGTATTTAATTGATTAAGTTTGACTTCGGTCAATGTTTTGGGCAAACGGACCCGGACTCGTGATTCAACGGTCCTCGAGGGTCCATAGGAAAATATGGGACTTGAATGTACGCCCGAAATCAAATTCTCAGGTTCCAAGTCCGAGAAATAAATTTTTATATGATATTATTTCTTGAAAATAAAGAAGTTGAAAAAATTGAAATTTGATTAAAAAACGGTGGTATCGGGCTCTTATTTTGGTCCTGACATTCAGTACAAGTCTTATATATGGTTTAAGTGCTTTTTTTAAAGTTTGGTTGAATTTGGATGTTGTTTGACGTGTTTTGGACTAAAAACTCTAAACTTGAGGTTTTATGAAAATTGGAAGGAAATCCCGGGTCTTGAGACCTAATTTGATGATTATGATGTTGTTTGGGCGATTTGATCGCACGGATGAATCCGTATGATATTTTTGAGTATATATGAATGTTCGATTTGGAGCCCCGGGGGCTGGGGTGAGTTTTGAGTAGGCCCAGGAGGTCTTAGACTTGGAAAATATCATATGTTGTAGGTTCATGGAGTTGCAGGCTCCAGCACGCCCGCAGTTGCCTTAGCACGGTCCGCAGTGCGTGTTGCGTAGCCGCAGTCGCTTTAGCACGACCTGCGGTGGAAGTCGCGCGGCCGCGGTCGCCCATGCGCGGTCCGCGTGGCTAAGTTCAGGGAGCCAGTATTTCCAGGTTAACCAGTGCGATCGCATTCCAAATCAGCATGATCCACGCTGAGTGGGTTCAGAGAGTGTGAATTTCCAGCTCCTCAGCGTAGTAGGGGTGCACTTTTGCGAGGTCCGTGCTGAGTCTTCGGAAAAGGTATATAAGGTCGGGATTTTCAGTTATTTTTCACCTTTTTGTATGTGTGCCGGAACCCGGTATTACTAGCTACGGGTGACCAATATAGTATACACAAGATATACAAAACAATGTCCAACTGTCTGAATCAGAATAGACAGAAAATCATAAATACAAGAAATGACTTCTTCAGCAGCAGATCGGCATGAGAAAGAAGGCAGCTCACAGTAGAAGTCCCTGGGCTAACTCATTACTGCGCCCACGAATACCGTCCAGATCTAAAGAAAAGCGAGCAAGTCGATGGTTCAGCTTAACAAAAGTCAAATCTAAAGAAAAGCACCCAGCCTTAGTGGTCGCATCAAGTCGATCTTGACTGGCCACGATGGCCTATGCTCCGAAGTCAATATATTGAAAATAAAAGGAATCCAAAGTCAAATGCCCATAGAGGCAAAATAATATGAAAAGTACAAAGTCCCACACGGGTGAACCGTCATGTGAAATTTTGGAAAGCCGAGGTCCTCGGGTTTGGAAGAGAGATTGGTCTCCATAATGATAGCAAGCAACAGAGGTTCTTTCCAAAAGAGTTGGCCAAGATCAAGTGATCAAAAACAATCAAGGTCGCAAAACCAACCACCGTTTTAAACTAACAATTGTTCTTTGTTTGAAAACTTGAAACAGGTGCAATCCAATGCAACCTTGCAAGAAGCAGGTGCAACCAAAAAGAAATACGCATGTGCTAGAAACAGCTTTGTAATAACAATCCATAAAAAGGAAAGTCCCCTCTAAATTTTTCCTGCATTTACTCATTCCATTACAGTAAATAAATAATAAAGATAAAGAAAAAAAACAAAATTAAAAAAAGAGATAAGAAGAAAAATTCAAAAAATGGTATCTCACGATCCCCAATCTCAATTTTTACGATTTTCCAACATAGGGTATCCACTCCCAAATTGAGTTTTATTTTTAGACATATGGTATGTACTCCTTAGTCGCATTTTCTAACATAGGGTCTCCACTCCCTAGTTGAGTGTACATTTAGATATAGGGTCTCTACTCCTAAGTCCGCTTTTCTAACATAGGGTCTCCACTCCCTAGTTGAGTTTATTTTTATACATAGGGTCTCCACTTCCTCGTCGCCTTTTGCAACATAGGGTCTGCACTCCATAGTTGAACTTATTTTTAGACATAGGGTTCCCATTCCCTATGTCTAAAGGGTATTTGGGGTGTAGAGAATCTTTTAATAACTGAATGGTAAACTTCCAGGAAAGAGAGGTTTGGGTTAGTTCGGTAACTATTTTAGAAATTCAGGGCTTGAAATGAAAGAATAAAAATTAGGAAGGGGTAATTGGTAAAACTAGAAATCATTTATGCTGCCTTAGAAGGCTCTCTATAAGAAATTTATTTTCCTTCATTGCCAAGGTAGAATTTAGAGATTAGAAACGACTGAGTTTTTTAGACTCTGAAAGAATACTGAAATTTTACTGAATTTATTTGGAAATTGGCCTAGGTCTTCTTTTAATCTTCTTACTTTGAAACATTCAAAGGATTTCTGGTTCATTTTGGATTCAAAAATAGTTTAAAAGCTGGTTTTGCTATGTTGGTGTTATTGATACTAGCAACACCAGAACATTAAACCCTAAAACAAAAGTAGAGACAATGATGTAGGGTCTAATATATGTATTTTTGTTTGTTGCGGGAAAATCAAGAAGAAGAAAAAATTGTTAAGGTTTGTTCATACTACATCTAATACAGGAAAATATTGTATTCTTACTAAATCAAGCAATCAACAAAGACATACTTAATGCTTCACCTCTAATCAATATTTAATACAAAAATAAATTGCATAAATTTTTGACTTCAAATCATCAATCAACTCTTGAGAGAATTAATAAAACAGTAACTCAACTCCGTCATCCTTTTCTTGCGGCTAGAACTCGCTATGGCAGTTCCATCCATTGATAACCTCTCGACAGAATGAGTATCAAATGCTCTATTCTTGTTTACACAAGTAACAAAAATTAGTTATAGATATACTTTATCTGTGAACATAAATCAACTTAAATATGTTGATATTAAAACTGATGATTCCTCAAACCTGATCCAACAATAGTTGTTTTAAAATTTGAGGAGGCTTGTTAATATCTGGAAGCTTCATTTTTCACAATCACAACACACTGAAAATCTTATTTTTTAGTTGTAATGTTTGTGAAGTCTTAAAAAAGAGCCCCACAGTTTTCGCATTCGCATATAGCATCTCCTATATCTCATTAATCTATACTTGCAATAATATATATAAAGTTAAAGACATAAAATTATTGCTTTTGTTTATTAAAATGTAATCTGTGAATAAAGAGTTTCTTATAAGTACCTTTAGTGCGAATGTGTCACACTTAACATCCGTCTCTAAAGAAAGTAGTAGTTAAATCAATTCATAAGGTTGAATTTTAATATATACATTTATACTTGTCAATATAGATTCCCTCTAATAATAACAAAAGTGTGCAATGGTATAGTCGTCATACCTCGATACTCTTCTTTATCTTCTATATTAATTTGCGGTTGCCCTATAATAAGTATAAAATTTGTGAGCGTATATCGATCTAAGACTAATAATTTCTTTCTCAAATTCAAGATGTTAGATTTAGATAGTCACATCAAAGTATGATGTCAAGACTTTTAGGTAAATCAATATCCCCTAGAAACATATCTTATATGACATTGCAACCTCGATTGCTAGTGAGAGAATTACGCTAATTAATTATAATAATCTTAACATTGCAGTTTAATTTTAACTGAGAGAATTTCAAATCCTTACCTTCCAATTGGAGTTTCATTCATATTTGGTAGAGTAATATACTTTGCATATCTACAAAGTAATAGGAATATTATTACTATTTGGAAAAGGCCTATTAAAGTAATGGTTTGTTAAATTATGGTATACTTTGGCCAAAAAAATAAAATAACGAATAAACTTCTTCTGTTGAATCGTAATTTAAATCAGGTGATATATTGTCATTGTGCATAACTATGATGAGATTGTATAATTTTTATAAGTAGTACACATAGAACAAAATAAGTGAAGAAAAGTATATATGATAAAGATTTTAAATAAACAACAGAATTGAACTTGCAATACAGGAATTGTATTCTAATCAAGGAGAAGATGATGTATTCTCATGTCTTCACAATGAGTTTAATATGCATCATTAGTTGTATAAATATTAATCAATTGAACCAAAAATTCTAATAAGAATAAATTATAGTAAAGTAAGTTCTAACAGCACAATTATAAATATATGAAATCCGTGATATTTTGACTAACCATCCAGACAAATGAGGAACTCTTTCTTCACTTTCGACAATATAATTTCTATTTTTAGAGGGTTCAACTTTATCTGTAGAAAAAGATTTGTATGTTAGTTTAAGTTGTATTTTCGAAGTAAAATACATATAAAGAAAAAATTACTTTCGCATAATCTATTGACTAATAATGCTACGGATCCTATTTGTCACAAAAAGACTAAACATGGTAGTGTTTTTGATTTTTTTTTTCTGTATTGAGCAAGAGAAAATACAGGCAATAATATATTTAAAAGTCTCTCCACAGCATTTCCTATTGAAAGTATGGAGGGAAAGCAGAGTGAATAAGAAAAGCAAACAATCTGACAAATAGCAACAACGAAACGGAAACAAAAACAAATGTTTTTTCAACTTTGAAATAATAACTAATACATACCCATTCAACTTTTAGTGATAACATTCAAAGTTTCATCAATTAAAAAGGGCGAACTTAAATAAAAAAATTAGAGTTCAAATTTCTTGTAACATATAATATGATAAAGTGTTCAGGAGTATATAAAATTATTTTTTATACAACGAAAATTATGCTGCTCCTCTGTTATTCAATATGTCATATTCAACACATTTTATTTTTGGATAGTCTACTAAGAAGCTGGAGTTTTGATGTATCACCATTTGCATGATTAAGATAATTTAGAAGCTAAATTTATATGTTGTCATCGATAATAACTTTGATAAATTTTCTTAATGCTTATAAGCAATATAGCTAGAACAAAATAAGTGAATAAAAAATGTATATGATACATGTCTGAAATAAAGAATACTCTAAGGTACTAATCTTGCAATATAGGAATTGTGTTTAATTAAGAAAGAAGAAGACATGTTTTCATATCTGATAAATGAGTTACATATGCATCATTAGTTGTATAACTATTAATCAACTTAACCAAATATTCTAATAATACTAAATTATGGTAAAGTAAGTTCTACCAACATGGTTATAAAAGAAATTTGTATGTTATTTTAAAACATATTTTAGAAGTAACAATACATGTAAAGAAAAAATTACTTCGCATAATGTAAAACCAAATCACATTTTTCAGGATGAAGTCCTTTTATGAGCTAAGTTTATTTGTTGTCAATGGTAATACCTGTGGTGAAATTATTTAATATTTATAACTAATACAAATTGGACAAAATAAGTCAAGAAAGAGTGTATGTGAAAAAGACCATAAATAAATAACATAATAGAGATACATTTTTTGCAATATCGGAACAATTACGTAAAAAATGATATGTCCTTATGTCTACACAATGAGTTATTTATGCATCATTAGTTGTATAAGTATTAATCAACTTAACCATACATTCAAAATAAAAATAAAATTATGATAAAATATAAAAATATAAAAATATAAATATGCAAAATTTTAAAGGGGACTTTGAAGTGTTCATATTTATATAAAACTTTGTTTTAAAGTTGACACAATAATATGTGTTTACTTTCCTGATGTTCAAGAAAATAAGTAATTATCCTAAAAGTTAGTCTCATTAATTGAATATCGAGTAAAAATAACATAATACTATAATTTCACTCCCGTCTTGACTTTGCAACGCGATCTTAAGAACATCGTTTATAAGAAACTTCTCCAAGAAACTTAATATAATTAAGTTCTTTTAGAAGCGGAGTTTAATAGAATACAATTAATTATCCTAAAAGTTAGTCTCAGTAATTAAATATCGAATGAAAATAACATAATAGTATAGTTCCACTCCCTTCTCCACTTTACGACGCGATCTTAAGAATATCGTTTATAAGAAACTTCTCCAAGAAACTTGATGTGATCAAGCTCTTATAGAAGCGACGTTTATTAGAATACTTTTTTCTACTCTTCTATAGTAGATCATTCACCATAGCGAATGCGTAACTCATACATGAATTTATGTACCATTATTATCACCAAAATTATCTTCTTCCCCCATTTATATACAAAGAAGATCAGAGATTTAGTCTATGGCATTATAGTTATGTGCTTGCAAACAAAAGATATATAAAAATTGTTTTAAGAGATAATAATGATGATCAAAGACAAATCTTTGGTAGAAGTTTTTTGTGCTGTTTCTAACTTTGTATGTTGTATTTGCTTGGTGTGGGAAAGCGGGTTGTTTGATTCTCCTGGAGAAGGATCCGTGAACGTGGATTAGTATGCCTTTTTGAAATAAATTGCAAGGAAGATGAAGTTGTTTCATGATTTTTGCAAATAAAAGTGGGAGTTAAAAAAAAATCGCTTTTTGTTGAAAATAGCAAAACAGTTTTTGACTTAGCAGTTTGAGTTTCTACTGTTAAAGCATCGTGGGTCTGAAGTGCCAAAACTGTAGAAGTTTATATTTATTAGGTCAAAGACGTGAAAGAAGAAGTTATATTATGTGTTGGTTTCAGAATGGTATTTTATTTTTTCGAAACAATTGATAAAATTAAATAAAGAAATTAAATATGAATGGAGCTAAACTTCGAGATGCTTAGCCAAGTTCCAGACGTGGAAGAAATAGTTACAACTGATTATTAACTTATTAACTAAATTTTGTCCTAAAAACTAACACCTCGCATTCTCCTACGCTGCCACTTGTTATAATTTTAGGTTAGACTTTCTTCCTTTTAATTATATATAGATATATAGAATATAGATATAGATATATATAGATATAGATATAGAATATAGATATATAGATATAGATATATAGATATATAGATATATAGATATATAGAATATAGATATAAAATATCTAATCAAGTATTTTGTAGTTATTTTTAGTTTAAATTTTAAAATTAAAAACTACTTTAACCTAAATTAACTAATTTGTCCAAAAAAAAAAAACCATATGGCAATCTATTCACTTGACAAATGGCAAAATCCTATGGCTGACTTTCTTCCTTTTAAGTATAGATAGATATCGCTGCTGCTTTCTCCCAACCTCATGCTATTTTCTTATTATTTTTGTTGTTGTAACCAGGCACTCACTAGACTTCATTGACATGTGAAATGGGAAGATCTAAAGTTGTTTGATTAAATTAAAAATCGATGACATATTTTTTTATTAAATATTATTTCTACAACCATTCGATTTTGTAATTATCTTAAGTCATTTTCATGTGTATGCTTGTTCATTTCTATTGCTAGCTTTGGATTTTATAAGCTTGGATGAGTAATTTAATTTAGCTTGTTGATTTGTAAAGTGACTAGAGTACAACTTAAATATGCGGATTGTTGTATTTATTGAAGAAGTCAGTATAGGAGTTGAAAATTTTGCTTTAATTGCTAAGGGATATATTGGATTTGATTGATAACTTTCAGTTGAATCCTTGACACTAATTGTTATATTTTGAAAACATGTTAAGTGTGTGATTGAAAAAAAAAAGTGAATTTTAGTTTGTTTTAATAGTGAAATCAATTATGTATGAGTTGTTATAATGTTTAAATGATGTACATTTCAGAATAGTATTATGATTTGGCATCAGTTTGTGATAGAAATGTGTAAAGTGACTTGGGTCGTTATGAGGCAACGTAGCTTGTGGGGCCTCGAATAGTTCCAGACGTAGACCCAATTCAAACAACCCAGTCTAAAGCTAGGCCTTCACCTTGGGCGTGATTGTTTCTTTTCCCCTGCATAATTTTATTTGATGAATTACATGAACCTCAGTTGTTGCTGTGATTATTTTGAAATTAAAAAATAGCAATATTTACCACTGGTCGTTGAAAAATAGCTAAGTTTTAAAAGTCATCAAAATTTAGCCACTTTACATCTGAGCGAAAATACTGTTCAAAATCTGAAAAAATACGCCCGCAAATTTTACGGGAGTTCCAGCCTAAATATGCTTGAACTCCCGTAAATTTTACGGGAGTTCCAAGATAACTATGTTGGAACTCCCGCAAATTTTAGGGGAGTTCAAGCATAATTATGGTGGAACTCCCGCAAATTTTATGGGAGTTTCAGCAAGTATAATTATCCAGTATAATATACTGGAGTTTGGAGTCCCACAAATTTTATAGGAGTTAGCAAAGTATACCGGTCCAACATAATATGCTGGAGGTCGTACACAAATACACCAGAACTCCTATATATTATATTGGACCGGTCTCTATTGCAGCAAAATAGTGGCTATTTTTCATTGACTCGATAAGCGGTGACTATTTTTCATTGACCAGTGTAAAAACTGGCTATACCATGATATTTTAACAGCTCTTTGCAGCAGGCCTCACAGCTGGGCCATTGTTTTTAGCCCATTTATGCCTAAACGGCTCTCATTAATTCTGCTCTCAGTCTGGACTTCATGAAAGACTAGGTTTCTTTTGGTATTTTCCTATGTAATCTTGGAAATGGCAATTGGACCTGCTGCCAGCCTACGCCCTTCAAATAACTGAACACTTGATTTCATTTAATGCCAGTCCTTTAATTGTTAGTTTAGCTTGAATAATTTGCTTAAAATAAATTCAAAGTCCCTTAATCTTCTTTAATTAGTTAAGATTCTTTTAAATTAGATTGAGGTGTGCCATGTTACCAAAATCAGTGATCCATGGCCCTCAAAAGATTAGTTCAAACATCCTTCGAAAGAATAGACTTGGGGTGTGCCATTTCCATTAAATAACCCATGGCCTCATATAATTGTTACTAACTTCTTAAAATTGGGGTATGCCATCAATTAAACTTTTCATGGCCCTCGCAAACTTTGTTAATAATTTGGATAATCGTAGTTTGCTTTAGGCCCGATTTAGATTAGTAATGCGATTATATATATATGTTTACAACAACAACAACCAAGTATATTCCCACAAGGTGGGGTCTGTGGAGGGTAATATGTAGACAGGCCTTACCTTTACCCGAGAGGGCAGAGAGGCTGTTTCCAATCGACCCTCGACGCAGGGAAAGGAAAAGCAAACAAAAACAAAAACAAAAACCGCATTAGTTACTCCAGCATCCAACGCATAAAAATTATCTAAACATAAGAGACAAAAATACCATAAATAAGCAGGCATGCAATGATATCATAACAGTAACTACCAGAAATGACTACCACAACGATTATATATATATTTGCGTAACACAATTGCAAATTTAACTCTAGAAAAGACTCAAGGGATATGTTCGCGTAACTAGAACCAAACTTATCAACAAAAGCGATATTAATTGTTGAGCATTCGCGTGACATAATTTTGACGCGCCAAAAGGAAAGAGTACGCGTAACTATTATTTAGTGCTAGAAGCTAACCGCCATAAGCTCACCGTTCGGGTCTCGCTTACGAATAATTCAAATGATTTAAAAGTGTTCAAATGATAAATGCACGTAGGTTCTAAAAATGAGTAGTTAAACAATTTAAGCCAAGTAATAATTACTAAGCGACTGTGCTAGAACCACGGAACCCGAGAATGCCTAACACCTTTTTTCCGGTTAACAAAATTCCTTATCTAGAATTTTTGGTACGTAGACTCTTGAAAAATAGAACTTCCTCAATTTGGTATTTAAAATAAACCGGTGACTTAGGACACCATAATTTATTCCAAATAGTGATTCTAATAAATAAATAATCCAATTTCGAATAATGTCATTTTAAATTGAAAAACACCCTATATCCTTTCAGGTAGTAAAAAAGAGGTGTGACACCTACTACAGCACAATAACTACTGTTACTCCTCATTAATCCCAAATAAAGCCGGCTATTTGAATCCTCACTAGCTACATATAATTCTCCGCTTAAATTAATTCATATAGGTCTTTCTTTTTATTCTGTTATGTCATATCTTTTGCTAAATCTGTATAGATCCAAGATACCATATATCTGTGAGCTACCATGATTTTAGGATTATCATGTACCCCTTTTATGCTGATTTCGGATCTATGAACCAACATATCTAAAATAAAGTCGATGGAAATTATCAAACCATCTAAGTGACATTCTCTCATTATAGACACAGAAACAAGCCCATACTGCATGCATGTCTGTCACGACCCATAGCTTGGATGGTGACAATTGCACAACACCAGCTAACCATCTCCTACGTAGTTATGTGTTTGTAGGTAATTTGATTGGAAAGTTGTTAAGTACAAACCTCAAATCCTTTTTGGGAAACTTTAGCGGTCATGTTACTAAAAAGAAAGAAGTTTGGTAGGCTATGAGGTGTGCTTTTGGCCACGAAAGGGAACATTTGGCAAGAATTTCGGTATCAAATTAATGAGAGTCCCTTTCACAAACCTTCGAAGCAAGTCACCTCCTTGGCTCTTTAATTTATTTCTGCAACTTTTGGCATGAGTTTGAAAAAGAAATAAAGTAAAATATTCATACATAAGTGAAATTTTATTGGAATATACTCTTTCTTATTTTGTTTAAATTGTCATATATCGGGGCGAATTACAATGTACTAAAAGGTTCACGTGAACTCATTGTATGTGTATAAATCATATAATTTGTCTAAATACTACCTTTGTGAACCCATGATTAGATTTGTTGTGTTGGTTTACTGAATTAAGTAGCTGCAATTTTCCCCTAGGGATCAAAGATCAATCTTTATAAAGTTCATTTATTCTTTTTTTATATTATCAAATTAGTGGTGAACCCATCCTTTAAGAATCCCAAGTCCGCCCATCTTTAAACATTGTTTCACAAAAATATTAATTTCCAACTTTAGGAGACAATCTTGAAAAGTAGTGCATCACTTGACAAGCACGAAAAAGACTCCTAGAATATTGTCTGTATTCATATTTCATTGCGTCTTGGCAAAAGGAATATCTTTCGTTCTTTTCTTGGCAATAGCGCATGTTAATGATAATTTTGAAGAAAATAAAATAACATAAAAAGAAATATAAACGAAACAGAATATACTTATGTAGTGGTATTTTAAACTTCATTGTTTTAGCGAACATAAAGTCGATAACAAATCATATTTACTGTTGCTTTGTTTAATATTTTATTATTAAAACGAATATATAATAATATTTTTGTTAATATTTACTGTTAACAAATAAATTTGGTCCAAAAAATTAATCAATCAATCATTTGGCCGAAGTCGAAGCCGAGCGACGACAACGACGCGAAGCTTGCATTCTTCTCAATTCTTTAAGAGTTATAAGAAGAGCAATTGCTTATATACTCATTAAAACCCTCTTCCTCTTCCAACATGGGACAATTTCTCTTTGTCTAACGGAGGAAGAGACTTAAAATTTCACTTAAAATTTTTATTTCACTTCATTTTTCATTCACCCTCTTTTAAATCATACTAATGCTTAAAACCCCAACATCCCATAATAGTCACAAAACACAACTAACTCTAGAAGTAAATGAGAAATTCAGATATTATTTCATAGATTAATAAATCTATAAAGAAAGAAGAAAAAGAAGTAGTGACAAAGCCAGGAAATTAGTGACACCTTTTATCACGGCCAAGCAAAAGTGTTTAAAATCTATTTTTAATTAATAATAAAAAATAATTTACGTTATACATAATACAATAATTTTTAGGCGTATTCAATTAACCAACATTCATCCTACATAGCTTCGCCCTCAAAAAGAACACTTTATTGTTAACATTTCTCTTGGGATTTGGTCTCCTCACGATAAAATGATTAGGAGTGGGTAAGTGGGGCAAGATATCTATAAAATAATAAAAAGATTTGAAGAAAACAAAACAAACCACCAAGTGAAAAATTGCAAAAACAAGAGGGAGAACAGAAAAGAAAAGCATATATTGGAAGTAAAAGTTGAAAGTATTAAAAATTTCCAACAGAACTAATTTAAATGGGTAAAAAAATAATTATTTGAAATTACAAAAATAAATTTTAAAAAAATTGCAGGGGGTGGCAGTGGGGAGGGGGTTGGGGTAGCAATTAGGTATTTGCATGCACTTCATTTTTACCTTGAGAAACTTTTTTGTGTCAAAGTAGAACAAAAAAATGGAGTTGGAAGGCCAAAATGGAACAAGGCTGAGTTAAAGTGCAAAAATGAAAAATTGAACCAAGTAATGATATGTATATGTATTTGACCATAATTCTTTTATCCACTTTACCACCGCTAGCCACGATTATAGGATTTGTATTTGTAAGTCTAAATTAGGACTCATTTAGGGTACCTCGACCATAAGGGCTGTTAAAACAGATTCAACTTGCTTGCAAACATAGATGCATGGAGGCAATGAAGAAGAAGGAAAATAACAAATACCTGGATAGAACAATTGTATAGATAGCAAAAGTAGGTCTATTGTATAATGAAAATAGAGCAGATAGAGATGGCAATGAGGCGGTGCGGGGCGGTTGCGGGGCGGGTTTATCCTTAACCCGCATAATGTTTAACCCGCCCCGCCCCGCCCGGAATATTTTCTGTTTTCAAACCACCCCGCCCCGCCCCGCATAAACCCGCCCCGCCCCGCACCGCAAAGTAAAAAAAATTCATTTTTCATTTTTTACAAGTAGTTTCTCTTTTAAAAAAAAACCTAAAAAAATTAATGATAACCTATTACCTTCTTTTCTAGGTAGTTTCACCTATGTCCATAATGTTTTCAATATTTTATGAAATTTCAATTGAATTTTTTAATATTTTATAAAATTTCAATTGTATTATTTTATGGATCTATTAACATTATCAATAATGATCAGTCTGGTACATGTATCATGTATGATATATTTAAGTTAATTATTAGTATATACAAGAAAAAATCAAATTATTGAGAAATATGAATCAATCCTTAAAATAATTCATCTTTTACAAGGTGATATACACATACGTCATACGCAGATTGAGATGGTTAGGGAAGATCTACGATTACAAATATTTTTTAAGTTATATACTTATATGTTCATTTTCATATTAAACCGTTAAAAAGATATAAGAAATCTTTGGATTATGTTTATTCAAATTGTAATTAATTATTAAACATCAATTACGGTATGTCTTCTATTAATCCTGTTAGAAAATATTTTTTAGCATAGTAATTTGATTAGTAAGTTAATTATAATAATCAATTTTAAATATATCTTCTTAAAACTAGTATGCAATATTTCTACCGGATAGGCGAACCAATATTTTAATGCTCCAAAAATTGATAATATCCTAATATGTTGATAATGTATAACTAGGGTATATGATATTACCCACACATCTAAGCTTAAAAGAGCAAGAAAAGAGGAGATTAATGAATACAAAATTTAAAATTAAAATAAAGATATAAAGATAAGCAAGGGAAAGTTTATAAAACAGATTCTAATTAAGAAAAAAGATTGCAAAATGCATGAAAAGATTTAATCTTCTTTGACGAAAAGCAACAAATATGCGATGCAAGTATTACACAAATGCGTAACCCGCAACCGCCCCGCAACCGCAATTAAATTTAAAAAATAATTCTTGAACCCGCCCCGCCCCGCCCCGCCCCGCATAAACTGAAAACCGCCCCGCCCCGCATAAGCTGAAAACCGCCCCGCCCCGCACCCGCCCCGCCCCGTTTGCCATTCCTAAGAGCAGAACAAAGTGTAGGCGGGACTCAGGAAAAGATAAGGAATTAAAATTGTAACTGTAGTTTGGGACGATTAAATAAAAATTTTATTTCTACCAAAAAAAAAATTAGGACGCATTTCGTTTATCTCATTGCACTATGCAATAAGCATATCACAACAAAATATAATGCCAAAAAGGTTTATCATAATTTGATTGCTTGTAGATAGTCAACTTACTACTTAACAAAAAAGAACATACTATAACTATTCTCCCTCACGCATGCAAGCTCATATACGTGTACAATTCAAAGTTACTGAAAATATTATAAAACAATAAACTATTTTACGCAAATACGAGAAGACCTTACAAATATGAAGTATCACATGTATGTGAAATTATTTATTTATGTGTCTGTCTGGACAAAAGGAAAATTACTAAAATTGAAGAGGAATGGGTTCGAGTTTGACGTTATAGTCTTGCTCTCCGTACGTTAAGCCGATCTTCCCACACCACACATTTTACCTACTTAACAATCAAAACAATCCAACTCCCTAAAGAACAATCTTTATACTCAAATCACATAATTGTCTATCTTAACTACCTTTCCTTTTACCAAACACCCACCTTCCTCAAATATTTTTTTAAATTTAAATTAAAAATTATATATAATTATTCAGGATTCGGAACTCACTAACCCGATAAATTTGGATCGACGCCATAGAAAATTCCATTCTCAAAGTTTAAATTCAAAATCTCTAATTAAGGTAGATGAACCTTTAGCATTCCACATACATGGGCAGATTTACATGGTGGTAAGCGGTATCATGGGACACCGTTTCATCGAAATTTTTTACTATGTATATATATAAAAATAGTAAGTAAAACAGAAATACACGATAAATCCATTAAAAGTGACACTACTTACAACAAAACATTTTAGTAGTTTAGTGGTTGTTAGCTTCAAGTATTATGTGAGAGGTCTTGGGTTTGAATTCTCTTTGCTCAACAAACCATTTTTTTCTACTGTTACAGGTCCACATTCATTCATCAAATTTAATTTCATTCATGTATCTAACACTGCTGCCAATAATAGCCCTTTTGGTGTACGTGGCCACCATCCTAACCCCAATGCCTACCTCACCTCCAAGACCAAAAGCTTAAAAAAAAAAAAAGGAAAAGAAAAGAGTCCTCTGGTTTGTGTAGAAACAATGTATGACTAAAAATGTTAAAACACATAATATGACGCTCGTGATGCATTCATTGTTTTGACACTTTGTGTCACTATCTCTCGGCACTAAATAGAATGTGAGTTAATTTAAAGTACGACGAAGAGCAAAACATCTAAGTTATAGTGTAAATTTAAATGTTGAATATTTAATTTATTCTAAAATAATTTATATGTATCTACAAAAGTATTCTAAAATGTATAGTATATATGTTGTTATACATAAATATTGTGATACTTTTAAAAATCGTAAAAGGAAGATATATTTGATTTCTCAAGTATCAACGTTTTACCCAATGTTCTTGATTTAGTGTTACGTGTCAAACTTCTGTCCAAAGCATCAATTTCTTCATATGGTTACAAGTAACAGAAATCTTACGTATGAATGATCAACACCGTTCAGTTGATTCCATAGATTGACAATCAATCTTAGACCTTTGATCTTGAGAAGTAGGTAGCTAACTATTTTTGTAGAAGGTTTGCTAAGAGAAGAGTTGAAATGGAAAATAAAAGGGATGGCACGTGCTCTTACTTGTTGATGCACGTGATCTCTATCTACCATTCTCCTCTTGAGCTTCTCATATAAATAAGTTAACAACGCCCATGCAAACCATAGACACTCATCACGTACTACTATCATTAAGCTTATCACCAACCCATTGAAAACCCTAGTAAATCCACCATTTTTTCAGGCAAAAATGGTGACCGTCGAGGAGTTTCGTAGGGCACAACGTGCCGAGGGTCCGGCCACGGTCATGGCCATCGGAACAGCCACACCTTCCAACTGTGTTGATCAAAGCACTTACCCTGATTATTATTTTCGTATTACTAATAGCGAGCATAAGGTTGAGCTTAAGGAGAAATTTAAGCGCATGTGTAAGATAAAGTTCTCTTACCTTTCATTATTCCTTCAATACATGTTGAGTTTTTCCTACTTAATTGAAATTTGACAATACTCTATTTTTTTCATTTTTTTCATTAGTATTACTTACTTTTTATGTTGGAGTTGTAGACTAAGAGGGAGTTTGGCTAAGCTTATAAGCTGGTTAAACTGACTTATAAGCATTTTTAGCTTATTTACGCATTTGGTAAAAATTAAAAGCGTTTATAAGTTAAGTACTTATAAGCCAAAAATAAGCGAAAAGTCATAAGTTGGTCTTCTCCAACTTATTAAATTTTAGTTTATAAGCACTTTAGGGTTGATCAAGATATTTACTATTCTATTCTTAAAATACTTTTTTTTAAACAGAACTCTTCGTGTATCTTCAGCAGCTAATTATTAATTTCAACACTTTTATCCAAACATGTAACTGCTTATTTTTTAAATTAGCTTTAGCACTTAAACGTGTATTTCGTATGCTTATCAGTTACTCTAAAGCGGCTAAGCCAAACGGGTCTAATTGTTTCAACTCAACACTAAATTGAATTTTGATAACTAGAGGTGGTTTTAGATAATGTTCACGAAATATTATAAACTCAACTTTTTGTTCTCTATTTCGGATTTGTTAGTAGGTTACTTAAATATAGCATCCCATGTGAGATGATTTCTAGGATATTTGACTAAATTCTACTATGTTACTTTTCCTTAATAAATTGAGATACAACACATACATGTTAATATTTCTTAACATTGAGCTTATATAGACAATTTTAAATATAATTTTTCCAAATGGTTTGGAATTTCGGATATATTTTATGCCTAGTTCTATTTCCTTTTTCCCCTCCAACCATAGAGAAACTAACCTTGAAACTAACAAGTTCATGATTCTCAAAACTTTATGGCACTGCATACATCAAATTAATGGTGTCTGGTAAAAAAAATATTTTTATGCTATGCATTCCTTGATAAAAAAGACAATGTCATGATAATTTGGCGTAAATTTTGATTTTCTATAGATTTAGTTATCTTAATTAACTTAAGAATAGGGATGAATATCCAACTTTGTACTTGAGTTAAAATTAATTTCAGCCAAAAAGGAGACTTGAAATCTGGAATCACCACAAAGTATTCAATATGAGCACTAACTTTTCTGTCTCCTTACACTTGAGAAAGAAACTTCTAAGATATAATTTTTTGGTATATTTGCAGGTGAAAAATCAATGATTAAGAAGAGGTACATGCACTTAACAGAGGAAATCTTGAAAGAGAATCCTAATATTTGTGCATACATGGCACCTTCCCTTGATGCCAGACAAGACATAGTGGTGGTTGAAGTGCCAAAACTTGGCAAAGAGGCAGCCCAAAAGGCCATCAAAGAATGGGGCCAGCCCAAGTCCAAAATTACTCATTTGGTCTTTTGTACAACTAGTGGTGTAGACATGCCCGGGTGTGACTACCAACTCACTAAGCTACTTGGGCTCCGTCCTTCGGTCAAGCGTTTCATGATGTACCAACAAGGTTGCTTTGCCGGTGGCACGGTCCTCCGGATGGCCAAGGACTTGGCCGAAAACAACAAGGGTGCTCGAGTCCTTGTTGTTTGCTCAGAGATCACCGCTGTCACGTTCCGTGGGCCCAATGACACCCACTTGGATAGTTTGGTTGGGCAAGCCCTATTTGGTGATGGGGCAGCCGCGGTCATTATAGGTTCTGATCCAATTCCGGAAGTCGAGAGGCCTTTGTTCGAGCTTGTCTCAGCAGCCCAAACTCTTCTCCCAGATAGCGAAGGCGCTATCGATGGTCACCTTCGTGAAGTTGGGCTTACATTCCACTTACTCAAAGATGTCCCTGGGCTTATCTCAAAAAATATTGAGAAAAGCCTTGTGGAAGCATTCCAACCTTTGGGAATTTCTGATTGGAACTCTTTATTTTGGATTGCTCACCCTGGTGGTCCTGCAATTTTGGACCAAGTTGAACTAAAATTGGGCCTAAAGCAAGAGAAACTTAAGGCTACAAGAAATGTATTAAGTAACTATGGCAATATGTCAAGTGCTTGTGTGTTGTTTATTTTGGATGAAATGAGAAAGGCCTCTGCAAAGGAAGGCTTTGGAACTACTGGTGAAGGGCTTGAATGGGGTGTGCTTTTTGGATTTGGGCCTGGGCTTACAGTCGAGACTGTTGTTCTCCACAGTGTTGCTACTTAGTGGGCTGGGCTTATATTGTCCGAAGATTTAAGTGTTAAATTGTTTTTTTGTGTGTGTTTCTTGGGGTTGAATTTATTTTGTTTGTAATGAATGTATTTCTCTATTTTGCTATTTCATTTTGCAAATAATGACATTTGTAATATGAACTATTTAATCAAAGAACTGAATTTTCTCTCTTATTCTCTTTCTTTCTACGATTTCCCCCCATCTAACTCCCAATTCTATGATTGCATAATTAGCACTTTAATTTCAGCTTCCTCGCAATGATAAAGCTGATTTTGCTACCACTAAAAAATACTTATTCTTCAAATTAAGCACTTTTTTTTTTTAAAAAAAGGGAGTTCCAATATCCTAAAAATTTGGCCAAGCAGTTATAATATGTAAACTGAAAATTTTGGCTTGCATATCAGTTTTATTTCCTATATATTTGTGTTAAAAAAAAAAAAAAAGCAAGGAAATAGAAACTTAGTATCTGTTTACTCTCTTCTCAGCTTCATTTAACTTTGTTATTTTGGGTGGTGATGTTGTCAAGATGGTATAATATATAAAATGAAAAAATTCGATTGCCTATAGATTTTATTTTCTCTTTTTTGTGTGTGTTATAAACAAGGAAATACAAGCTTATACTTGCATATAGCCCGTTTGGCCAAGCTGCAAAAATAGTTTATTTTGAGAAATGCTTGTTTTCAAAAACTGTTTGGTGAGAAGCAGTTTGTGTTTGGCTAATTAGTTTGAAAAACACTATTGTGCATCAATTAGTGTTCGGCCAAGTTTTAAAAAATTGTTTCTAAGTGTATTTTTCTCAAAAGTGCTTCTCAAAAAAGTGCTTTTGGAGAGAAGCTATTTTTTTCGGCTTCTCCAAAACTGTTTCTACTTCTCCTCAAGAGCACTTTTTTCCTTTCAGAAACTTGGCCAAACACCACAATTTTTGGCCAAAAGTATTTTTGGCAAAAAATAAAGTACTTTTGACCAAAAATAAGCTTGGCCAAACAGGCTAATAGTCTCTCTTTACTATCTGTAGGGGCAAGTGCACCCACACTATAGTTTTTGGGACCTTAATTTAAGACATAACCAGAATTTATTTATTTATTGCAAGTTTAGCCACTTTAAAATCAACTCGCGAAAAACTTCATCATATCGGTATACATGACAAAGCCTAACTTCGCTTGTGTATCTTGATGGCAGTCTTTCCAACATCTAGGAAGTAAGAAGAAGGAATAAATCATGTAGGTTCATAAATCATAATAGAATTAAAAACATAAACAATTAATTTCTGATACTAACTTATAGGTATCAAGAGTTAATCAAAAATGTTGTTTTGCAGCAACTCATTGACCATATCTTCTTGGAACGAATCTCTATATGGACATTGTGATGGAATCTTTTGATCCAATATTTGAAGGACTTGTTGAAATCCATAATCATTCCCAAAATTGAACAACACAGGTTCATCATCATCGGCGCTATTAAATTCAGTAGCTGTAGATTCCGTAGTATTCTTCAGTTGCTGATTAACCTTTGGGAATTCAAGTGGAGGATCATTCTTGAATGGAGGACGAAATTTCCTTAAAAATAGCACAGCTCCTGTCCTTCTATGTCTAACAACTTCTAAAGTTGATGTTTGAGCTCCAACTTCAGACATTCTTCTAATATTACTTTAATTTATTCTACAACGAAAACTTGCTCGTAAAACTCATCTACTGAGACACAAGCAATATTATTACCCTCAGCCTAAACATAGGAATAAAAAAAAAAAAAATCAAATTAATAAATCAAACGAATTATGGATTGATGAAATACAATTGATTTCACATACCCGACCATGGATGAACTCTTCAAGTTAGGAATTAGTAAAATTAGGAGGAGGAGGAGAAGAAGAGGTTGAACTTTTTTGTCTTCAGTTTGCCAGCACAAGATATAAGTTAAATTATTTGAAAAAGAATGAATATAATTTATTAAGAGAACAAATATTTACCTAATATAGGCCTTCTAGTTTTATTAGAGTTCTATTTGATATGGGAAAGGTATTAGATGATTACCATAAGTTTTTAAAATCGAATCCTTTTGTAATACTTATTGTTACCATTATATTATATACAATTAATAAGTCCATTTATATTTTATATATGTTTTCCTAACATGAGAAATACTCCATCTTTTACGTTAATAATATAAATTAAGCTAACAAACCTACCCCTTTTTCTAAAACAAAATAAAAATTATTGAACGAGAAGAGCATTTCGAGTAAAAGAGGAAAAAGGATTAATTTTATTTGACTTATTGCTTGAGAATCCTATTTTGTAACTGCGTACAAATTGCCAAAAAATAAGGAGAGAGAAAATTTACTAAATAAAGAAAAGTCGAGAAAAAGCATTGAAAATATTCTTTAGGGCCGTTACGTCGCCCCCCCCCCTTCCCCCTTCCCCCAAACCCTCACCCCCGGTTATACATATAGTTTTAGGGTTTCCTTACTTCCACGGTTACACAACTATATATTAGCTAGGGTTCCATTGAATCCTCAAGGAACCCCATATTTCTTTTTCTTCAACAAAATTTTCTTTCGGATTTTTCTCTCAGTTTTAGCAATGGCCGTGAAACAGACAAAGACGGAGAAAAAAGTTGCTTACGACCAAAAACTGTGCAAATATCTTGATTTGTACAGCCAGATTTTGATCGTTAATGCTGATAATGTTGGGTCGACACAGTTGCAGAATATTCGTAAAGGTTTAAGAGGAGAATCTGTTGTTCTTATGGGGAAAAATACTATGATGAAAAGATCTGTAAGGATTCATGCAGAAAAAACTGGCAATGAGGGTTTTCTTAATCTTATCCCTCTCCTTGTTGTAAGTGCCTTCAAACTTGCATTTAAACTTCATT
>JASVEL010005863.1:0-156952 GCA_032618575.1 Nicotiana noctiflora
GCTTTTGAATATATTTTTGTGGATGTTTTCTACTAACTAACTTTTGCAAGAAACTAAAGACTTGAAAGAAAGAATTGAATGTTGTGTAAAGAATGAAGAGAAAGACTAAGGTATTGATTTCCTCTATTGATGGAATCCCTTCTGTTTATGCTCATACAAATTGTCAATATTATTCTATCAATCAAGAAGGCTATTTTAACCGTAATTCTCTCCTGAGCAACTACAATAATTTACTAGTGTACTCTCCCGAGCTACCCTAGCTAGCTTTAATTTGAACGGTTCACTTTAGATTGCACCCAATGTTTCGTTATTCCTAACCCCACCTTTACGCCTACAATTATAGATTCCTCCAATAATCTAGGTGTGGTGTTGTTCAACAATTTACCTAAATATGCACTCTTTTTCAAGTTACGCACACTAAATAGGCACAACTAATTAAGAGCTCAATCAATTAACTACAACAAGAACGAATGAACAAATAGAAATCTAGCTAACAATTTGTAATCACATAACTCAGAAGTTCATCACTCAATAAGTTCCATCGAAACCTTAGATAAAGATTTAGCTACTCATAATCAAAGAAACAAGATAGATAATTGATTCATAATCAAAGATTCAATGTAAAAGAAAGAAAGATGTTGAGAGAGTTCTCTCTTACTAGTTTTCTTGCAAAAGTAATGAATAATACCATACTTGCCTCTCTTGGGAGAATCATAATATTAAATATAGGGTTTAGGTCACATAATGCAGGTTTGGACAATTTTATGTCTCAAATTTTCGGCTTCCACCGTGGTCCGACCGCGGTCGTGGTTGGATCGCGGTGGAACAAACTCTCTGATTCTTCACAAGTTCCGCGAGCCTCTTCTACCGCGGTCGCGGTTGGACCGCGATAGAACAATGTTGTGGATTCTTCCATTCATTTTTCAGCACAAACTTCCAACTTGTTCCACACTTGGCCTTTTCACCATCTTATGACTCCAAAACTCCTCATTTAGTCTTCATTAGCTCATGTGTACCTATAACACACTAAAAACACTAATAAAAGCATTTTGTCATCATAAACAATATCAAAACAACAATAAAGTGTGAATATTTAGGGTATAAATATAGTCAAATTCACCTATTATCAAAACTCCTAAGTTACAAATCATATCCCGAAGCTAACTCGATCATCGAAAATAGCATCTGAACCTTCTAACTCATAAGTCAACATTCAGTTGACTTTTTCAAAACAAGCCTTCCATAAAGAGACTAAGTGCCTTATTTTCTTCCAAAACCAATCCAAATCAACTCTAACACACCTAATACAGATAATGAAACATTAAGAAGGATAAAATGGAGAAAACGGAGCGGCAACTCATGAGACGACGGGTCAGGTCATCACATCCTCCACAACTTAAACAAACGCTCATCCTCGAGCGTACCTAGAGTTGTCCTAGAAGCCAATCAACAGCTAAATAACCTTACCAACTATATACCCGGGGGTGATCCCGCGTCACCTTGTCTCATATAGGTCCGATAGAACAACATAGCTGAAATTACCCAATTCAGTCTAGCTCATAAATCATAGAACTACCTTTTTACCTATGAAACCATTAATACGATCAAAACCTCACACCTATACTTTGAATAATACCGAACCGATTGTAATAACCCATACCTAAAACCTCAGGTGAAATCATATGATATACCACATAATCAAAACACTAGAAACGATAGCCTCTATTCAGAGCAGTTGCCCACAATAACCAAATACTGATAGAAAACTTCTTATTAGCTAAAGTCTTATTCCAACACTTTCATATACTGCTAATGATAAATGAAACACTCAACAACTGAAACCATTTCTCAGATCAATCATTCAAGAAGCCACTTCTTTTTTACTATTACCACAACAGATTTCCGAGTTGAATCTCAATATTATCCTTCTAGCAAGCTGAAATCAAATATATTCGTATTCATTAATGACTCCAACGATCACCTCGAATCCAACACACCACTCTGGTGATATGACACCTCAACACAAGCCTAAGCCGTAACTTGCATCATACATGTACCGATAAGAAACGGTCTGAACATACTCGAATCATGACAAATGACTCAAACGAAGGAGTTGTGCCTCAAGCTCATTAGTACCATTACAACACAAGGCTGTGACCCCGTCTCACATCATAAAAATAGAAATCTAAATCTACCCCGAAGGGTCATAACTCCATGTAGCCTCGCTACAATGCGTGATCCTATCCAAACACTGTTACACATGAAACACCTCAAGTCACTATGATCAAAATTGGCAGCTACGCACATTTTGATGTCTGAAACCAAAGCTATTCATTACATCCACGGCAAAACAAATAACATATGACACACAGCCCGATAGGCCATAACCAATACTCCATTTACCGAGCAACACTCAATTACTCTTCCCGCTCAGAAAAAGCAACTCATAGATCTTCCTAGATCACTAACAAGTTCAATAACGATCGAATCAACTTATCCCTCAACAATTCAACTCGGGACTAACCAAGCTAACTTAAGCCAAATACGTATCCACATCGGCCTACCAACGAACTCAATATCAAGAAGCCTGAATTTGTCCCTTCCACTACTATAACTCATGCTAAAGCCATACTATACAGTGCCCGACACCAAATCAAAATCGAAATCCATAACCTCACCCGGCGATGTGCCCGGCCATAAGAACGCATCCGAAAAGAGCCCCTCAATACTGGAACTGAATCATTGGTAGAAACCTCTACACTGACATTAGCCACGAATGCCCAATTAAGAAAAGCAATCCTCCCCAGCTGTCCGATGGTCTTTTGAATACAAACCACTTTGCTAGAACATAATACGACGCACCTCGCCACGCAACCTGTGAGATTTTCCGACACAGTTCACAGCACAATAGTCTAGAATAATCCAACATTGAGACAACCAGTCTACATCTCAATATCATATCCAAAATCTAATATACCAAGGAAAGAAAGATCCACTCGGGCCTCCAAATCCCAATAGCCATTAACGCTACCAATACACACGATCCACAACCACCACATAATCTACACCTGAGAACTTCCAGTATCCAACTCCATATAGCACACGAATCACTATACCAGATCCCAAATTATGCAGTATGAATACACATTACACCTCGAGTACTCAATCATTCCACGAAAGTTATTCTAAAACTTCCATGTGCCATCAAATAAACTTAGATATCAGCAGTCGATCTGTCCAGAAAGTGCCGTAATACTACTGAAATATCATTAGTCCAATCATATTACTCTTATTTCGAGACATATACTCTCGTCAAATCACTTCCAATTAGCATTACCATTTCCCTGATTACCTGAGGCTACCCATTGCCTAAGAATTCTTTATGAACTTCTTTTCAAAACTGAACTGTAACTCATTTAGCCAAGATCTTTCGTCAATCCATCTAGAAGAAGAATCATTACATATTTCATGCTTCACATAACCATAGAAAGATATATACATCTCCAAACCACGGTAAAACCCAACCAGAATTCTCTCCCAATTCCATTTGTACAAGCTAAACTGTCAGGACTGAATCCTTCTATCCAAACCAAGCTGAGCAGGCTGTTAGAACTCAAAAGTTTTGCCGTTCAATACTTGTAAAGACTCATTACCTCGAACACATACCAAGAATTAATCATATCCTTACCGTACCGATTCGGTCTACTATCAAGTTATTCCGTCTATCTAATTTCCTTTCTCATTCATCATCAACTTGATATTCCCTCTTGTTGTAGCACTACAATGCCTCAACCCAGGTTTACCACACGAGACTCGAACATAAGACCATACTGACTATGACCCTTAGGCCACTGAATATTCTCTTAATTGTTCCAAAAAATACCACATTCTAAAATACCCTACTCCGAAGAACTTCCTACGAATCTAAGTCCGCTATCTTTACCTTCTAGATACTAATACATAAAATCCCATAATTAACATAAAAAATACTACAAGTCTTGACCTTTTCTAATGAAAACGCTGTCTTTGGTCACATACACAACCTTAAAACACCTGAGTGCTACATGTAGAACCCTGAACACATTAATACCATTCTCAAGAGTCATCCACTCTTATACAAACTGCAAATTACCTAACTTATCGAATAGAACCACTCTTGCCTTATTAGCACTCTGACACCACATGAATGATCTCATCCCAGTACAAACAAACATCTCCCTTCTCTATACACTGAGCATCTCTTATTAATAACAGCTCGAGACATCCTATTATTTCCTCACATCTATGAAGCACCATATAACCTTTGTCAAATGCTCCACTCGTGCCATCCTCGGCTCAATTTTTGTACCCATGACTGATCTGCCAGCACACCTCGATACGGATCTAGCATAGTGCATAACCGTGCAATCAGCTAAACAATAGCAACCTCGCCAACTTGGCTCGAAGTCATATATCAAGACACACTTAAAAACTCTATCACTTTTACTCTAATTATGCCACAATATCATAGTGAGATTAAACTCAAATCATCTATAAGCTTGTGAAAACACAGATTGTCTATGTAACGACCCGGCCCGTCATTTTTGAAATTTATGCCATGATCCCAAATTAATTGCTTCCCCTAAGTTCATTTCTGCTATTGTGGTTTGCCAGGATGTTTGGTTTTAGAATTTGGAGTGTTTTGGGACACTTAGTCCCTAAATGAGAGCCTTATAGTTGAAAAATGGCCCATGTTCAGAACAGTGTTAAGGTGACATCATAATAGAAATCTGATGGTTCCGTTAGCTCCGTTAGGGGATTTCGGGGTTGGGAGCCCGTTCGAAATGTATTTTGGAGGTTTGTAGCTCAATAGGCTTGAAGTGCCGAAGTTTGGAATTTTTGGAAATCCGATCAATATGTGAGATTTTGATCCAAGAGTCAGAATGGAATTCCGACAGTTGCAGTAGCTTTGTTAGGTGATTTTGGATATGTCTGCAAAAATTTCAGGTCATTCGGACGTCGTTTGGTCGGGTTTTTGATAGCATGTAGGTTTCGGAAGTTTTGGTTAAAAATTAGGCTTGAATCCACCATAATTGGATGATTTTTGTGTTTAATGATATGTTTTTCTGATTGGAACAAGTTTGTATCATGATTTAGAGTGGATGTATGTTTTTAGTTGAGGTCCGGGGGCCTCGGGATGTTTGCGGGAGGCGAAACAGAAGAAAAATTTGAAGTTGCAGCAGGTTTTTCCCTGCCTTATGTTGTTTCCGCTTCTGCGGAGCTTGGACCGCAGAAATGAGTCCGCAGAAGCAGAGTGAGGCTCGCAGATACAATATTTGGTTGGCAAGGGTTTTTCCGCAAAAGCACTAATAATTTCGCATGAGCGGGCTCGCAAAAGCGAGCCCTGGTCGCAAAAGCGAATTTGGATGATTGGTTGAGATTCGCAGAAGCGGACAAGCGACCGTCAGGCAGTCTCATAGGTGCGATGCCCTGACCACAGAAGCGGTCCTCACCCATTATGGAGGAGTCGCAGAAGCAATAAAATAACCGCACAATAGATCTCGCCTCAGCATGTAAGATTCCGCAGAAGCAAAAGTCGTCAGTGTCTTATGAGAACAGAAGGGTTCAAAAATTTCAGAACTTTAAACATTGGAGGCTTCGAACTAGGAGAGGATTTTAGCAATTTTGAGGAGGAAATCAAAGGGGGTCATCAGGTAAGCACTCATAGACTAAATTTATGTTAATATAATGTTAAACCACAGATTAAGCCTATGAAAATAGATGATTTGAGGTGTGTTAATGGAGGATTTTGGTCCAAGCCTAGGTTATTGAAAATCCTTGGTTTGAATAGGCAAACGGAGTCCGATTTTGATAAATTTTATATGGTTAGACTCGTGAGAGTACGAGTGTTCTGAAAACATAAAAATATTACGATTCCGAGCAGATGGCTGCAGCGGTACTTTGGTCATTTCAGCCGTGTTCGCGCCGTAGCTTTAATTTTATCACTGTAATTAGTTACTTGCGATGTTATTTACACTGTGTAATTAGTTTGACTAGATTCGGGCCACTCGAAGTCAGATACCCATGGCAAGGGAGTCGTTTCTTAGCAGTTTTGCGGAATTGAGGTAAGTGATTTATCTAACCTTGCGTGGGAGAACCTTTTCCCCTAAGATATATGTGTGTTGATTTAAATGCCTTGTACGCGAGGTGATGGGCGTGTACTTGCACATATTGTTTAAAAACCACCTTACTTGAAATGTTTGGTATTATTATTATTATCATTATTTTATTATTTCTCGGTAGGGCCCTGACCTTCCTCGTCACTACTCCATCGAGGTTAGGCTTGGAATTTACTGAGTACCGCCGTGGTGTACTCATGCTACTCTTCTGCATATTTTTGTTGTGCAGATGCAGGTACATCTGATCAGGAGCACTACAGGTGACTTAGGAGCATTTTTCAGGAGACTCAAGGTATGATCTGCTACGTCCGCAGATCCGGAGGGTCTTCTTCCATTCTTCTTAGTGATGTCAGTTATTTCCTTATTTTTATTATGTAGACAGTCTTGATGTATAGAGCCACAGTGATACTCTCTTAATCTGTATTGCTCGTGAGTTTCCGGGTCTTGGTGGTTGTATTTCTTCTGGTATTTGGCAAAGTGTATGTGTCGAGCGGCACTTATTACATTTCTTTTATATTATTCAGCTGTTATCTTATCCTTGTTCATAAAAGTGTATATTCTGCATTGTGTTAGGCTTACCTAGTCGTGAGGACTGGGTGCCGTCATGACATGTTCACGATTCATGAACTAGGATCGTGACAAGTTGGTATCAGAGCTCTAGGTTCATAGGAGTCACGGGACATAGACCGATTATTTAGAGTCTCGCTGATCGATACGGAAATGTGTGTATTTATCTACGAGGGGCTGTGTAACTGTTTAGGAAATTCTTCAATCTTTTGAATTCCTTGTCGTGCGATGTTTTGACACCAAATCTAAACTTCTGTCTTCTAATATCTCAAAGATGGTGAGGACACGTACTACTTGTGAGGATCAGGCACACGCGTCCCCTACTGCCATCGCCAGAGGCCGGGGCCGTGGTAGAGGTTGAGGGCGCTCGAGGTGCAGCCACAGCACCTGAACGCACTGTCGTTAAGGCACCACCGGTGGATCAGGTTAAAGCGCAGGCACCTGGTACACCTACTACATCTTCTATGACTCTAGCACTATAGGAGACTCTAGCCCAGTTTATGAGCATGTATACTACTCTAGATCAGGCGGGGTTGTTTCCTCTCGTTGCAGCTACTTCTCAGGCCGGGGGAAGGGCCCAGACTCGCGCAGCCCGCACACCTGAGTAGCGAGAGCCCGCGGAGCAGGTTTCGGAGGTTATTACTATACAGCCTGCCGCACCAGTACAGCCCGGAGGTGCGCCAGCTGCCTCCGAGGACGAGCAGCTTAGGTTGGAAAGGTTCAAGAAATATGATCTCCCAGTGTTCAGTGGCTTGGCTTCAGATGATGTATTGGGATTTCTTGAGGAGTGTCATCGTATCCTCCGTACTATGGGTATAGTGGATACCAGTGGGGTTTCCTTTACCGCTTTTCAACTTCGAGGTGCCGCTTATGATTGGTGGCGCACCTATGAGTTGGACAGTCCAGATGAGTCTGCCTTATTGACCTGGGCACAGTTTTCTGATATGTTCTTGAGTGAGTTTGTTCCCCATAGCCTTAGGGATTCTTGGCGATCGGAATTTGAGTGGTCGCATTAGGGCTCTATGATGGTATCAGAGTATGCTATCAGTTTCACCCGGTTAGCCAAACATGCACCGGCCTTAGTCGCCACGGTCCGGGAGAGAGTGTGAAGGTTTATTGAGGGCCTTATTCTGCCTATCCGGTCTAGCATGGCTAGAGAGCTGGAGACATATATACCATATTAGCAGGCGGTGAGTATTGTTAGGCGGATCGAGGGTATGCTCCCTAGAGAGCGAGGAGAGAGGGAGGCCAAGAGGTCTCGTGTTGGGTCAATTCTCTGGTGCCCGTACTGCAGCAGTCGGTTGTTTTGGCAGGGGGTTATTCCGATCATCAAGTTCATTTAGCATTGCCAGCAACTGGTAGTACTCCAGCTCCTCCAGCACCTCAGGAGCCTTATTATGCTCCCCTAGTTTCCAGTGCGCCTCCTGCGCAGGGTACCTCTAGGGGTGAGTCTAGCGGGAGCGGGGCCGATAGTCATAGCCACCTCGTCCTCCCAGGGCTTGTTTTGAGTACGAGGATACTCGCCATCTATTTAGGGAGTGTCGTAGGCATAGGAGGGGAGCACCTCCACAGACTTTGCAGCCTCGGCGTGATTCTCAAAGTTAGTAGGACGTCATCCCAGATCTAGCTGCCACCCTACCTGCCCAGCTAGCCATAGGCGGGGATCGGGGCGCTAGAGGCTGCCCGCGAGAAAGGGTTAGGTCAGATTTTATGTTATTCTTGATCGCTCTGCAGCTGTCGCCTCCAATTCTGTTATCACGGGTATTATCTTGGTTAGTCACAGAGAGGCAACGGTTCTATTCGATCCTGGTTCTACTTTTTCATATGTGTCCTCTTATTTTTCTTCAAATATGGGTGTGCCTCGGAATTCTTTGAGTGCCCCCATTTATGTTTCTACTTCGGTGGGAGATTCTTTGGTTATGGACCGTGTGTATTGGTTGTTTTTGGTCACTATTTGTAGTTTTGAGACCAGAGATGATCTTTTTTGCTCGGTATGGTTGATTTCGATATTATTCTGGGCATGGACTGGTTGTTGACCCACTATGCTATTCTTGATTGTCACGCCAAGACCGTGACGCTAGCTATGCCGGGCATTCCACGTATTGAGTGGAGTGGTACTCTAGATTACACCCCCAGCCGTGTTATTTCCTTTCTCCAAGATTGATTTGCGCTCTGGTTATTATCAGCTGAAGATTCGGGAGCCAGATAACCCAAAGACTGCCTTCAGGACTCGGTATGGTCACTACGAGTTTCTTGTTATGTCTTTCGGGCTGACTAATACCCCAACAACTTTAATGCATTTGATGCACAGTGTATTCAGGTCCTACCTTGACTCGTTCGTGATTGTTTTCATTAATGATATTTTGGTATATTCCCGGAGTCGGGAAGAACATGAGAAGCACCTGAGGATAGTGCTTCAGACTCTAAGGGAGAAGCAATTATATGCAAAGTTCTCTAAATGTGAATTTTGGCTGAGTTCAGTGGCATTTCTAGGCCACGTGGTGTCGAGCGAGGGTATTCGAGTGGTTCTGAGAAAGGTGGAGGTTGTGTAGGGTTGGCCCAGGCCCTCCTCAGGTACTGATATTCGTAGTTTCCTTGGTCTGGCGGGTTATTACTATCGTATTATAGAGGGGTTCTCTTCGATCGCAGCACCTATGACCAGATTGACCCAAAAGGGTGCCCCTTTTTAGTGGACAAAGAAGTGTAAGGCAAACTTTCAAAAGCTCAAGACAGCTTTGACTTCGGCCCCTATCTTGATGTTGCCTACCGGTTTGGGGTCCTATACTGTATATTGTGATGCCTCACGGGTTGGACTCGGTGTAGTATTGATGTAGGACGGTAGGGCGATTGCCTACGCGTCCCGACAGCTGAAGGTACATGAAAAGAACTACCATGTCCACGATCTTGAGCTAGCTTCCATTGTTCACGCCTTGAAGATTTGGCGTTATTATTTGTATGGGGTTCCTTGTGAGATTTACACTGATCATCAAAGCTTGCAGCACTTGCTTAAGCAGAAGGACCTGAACCTGCGTCAGAGGAGATGGTTGGAGCTATTGAAGGACTATGATATTACTATTCTCTGTCATCCGGGCAAGGCCAATGTAGTTGTCAATGCCTTGAGTCATCGGCGGAGAGTTTGGGGAGTTTGGCATATCTACCAGCTTCGGAGAGGCCTATGGCGATGGATGTTCAGGCTTTAGCCAGGCAGTTTGTTAGATTAGATCTTTCGGAGCCCAACTGGGTTCTGGCCTGTGTGGTTTCTCGATCTTCTTTATTTGATCGCATCAGGGAGCGACAGTTTGATGACCCTTATTTACAGGATCTTCAGGACAAGGTTCGGCGTGGTGATTCTCGAGATGTGACCATCGGGGATGACGGAGTGATGAGGATGTAGGGGCGTATTTGTGTGCCTAATGTAGATGATCTTCGAGAGCTGATTCTAGCAAAGGCCCATAGCTCGCGGTGTTCCATCCATCCGGGTGCCGCGAAGATTTATCAAGACTTGAGGCAGCATCATTGGAGGAGGCGGATGAAGAAGGATATAGTTGACTATGTTTCTAGGTGCCACAACTGCCAGCAGGTGAAGTATGAGCATCAGCGTTCGGGTGGGTTATTGCAGCAGATTGGGATCCCAGAGTGGAAATGGGAGCGCATCACCATGGACTTAGTATCTGGACTTCCACGGACTGTGAGGAAGTTTGATTCCATTTGGGTCATTGTGGATCGGCTGACGAAGTCCGCACATTTCATACATGTGCGCACCACTTACTTATCAGAGCGGTTGGCGGAGATCTACATCAGGGAGATAGTCTGGCCGCATGGTATTCCAGTTTCCATCATTTCAGACAGAGGCACTCAGTTTACTTCACGGTTTTAGAGGGCCGTGAAGCAGGAGTTAGGTACTCGGGTAGAGCTGAGCACCGCATTTCACCCCCAGACGGATGGACAGTCTGAGCGCACTATTCGGATTTTGGAGGATATGCTTCGTGCGTGCGTGATTGAGTTTGGAGGTTCATGAGATCACTTCTTGCCACTGACGGAGTTTGCTTATAACAATAGCTATTCAGTTCAGCATTCAGATGGCGCCGTATGAGGCCCTGTATGGCAGGAGGTGCATGTCCCCCGAAGGTTGGTTCGATCCAGGTGAGGCTAGGCTGCTATGTACTGAGATGGTCCAGGATGCAATGTACAAGGTCAAGGTGATTCAGGACAGACTCCGTGCAGCCCAGTCCAGACAGAAGAGTTATGCGGACAAGAAGGTTCACGATGTGGCTTTTATGGTTGTTGAGCGGGTTCTACTTCGGGTCTCGCCCATGAAGGGCGTCATGAGGCTTGGGAAGAAGGGGAAGCTGAGTCCGAGATTCATTGGCCCTTTTATTTTGAGGCATGTTGGGGTGGTTGCTAATGAGTTGGCCTTACCTCCCAGCCTAGCCGGATTCCATCACGTATTTCATGTCTCTATGCTCCGGAGATACCATGGTGACCCGTCGCACGTGTTGGATTTCACTTCATTTTAGCTAGACGAGGATCTGTCTTATGTTGAGGAGCTAGTGGCCATTCTGGACAGGCAAATTAGGAAGCTAAGGTCAAAGAACATCGCTTCAATAAAGGTCCAGTGGCGGGGCCAGCCGGCCGAGGAGGCAACTTGGGAGACCGAGCAGGATATGCGAAGCTAGTACCCTCATCTCTTTACTACTAAAGGTATGTTTTCTATGCTCGTTCGAGGACGAACAAATGTTTAAGTGTGGGAAGATGTAACAACCCGATAGGTCGGTTTTGCAATTTACGCCCCGATCCTCAATTAACTGCTTCCCCTAAGTTCATTTTTGCTATTGTGGTTTGCCGGGATGTTTGGTTTTAGAACTTGGAGTGTTTTGGGACACTTAGTCCCTAAATGAGAGCCTTATAGTTGAAAAATGGCTCGTGTTCAGAAAAATGTTAAGACAAACTCGGAAAGGAAATCTGATGGTTCCGTTAGCTCCGTTAGGTGATTTCGGGGTTGGGAGCGCATTTGGAATGTATTTTGGAGGTCTGTAGCTCAATTAGGCTTGAAGTGCCGAAGTTTGGAATTTTTGGAAATCCGATCGATAGGTGAGATTTTGATCCTGGAGTCGAAATGGAATACTGACAGTTGCAGTAGCTTTGTTAGGTGATTTTGGATATGTCTGCAAAATTTAAAGTCATTCGGACGTCGTTTGGTTGGGTTTTTGATAGCATGTAGGTTTCAGAAGTTTTATGATTGGAACAAGTCTGTATCGTGATTTAGAGTGGACGTGTATTATAAGTTGAGGTCTCGGGGGCCTCGTGATATTTTCAGGAGGCGAAACGAAAGAAAAATTTGAAATTGCAGCAGGTTTTTACCTACCTTCTGTTGTTTCCGCTTCTGCGAAGCTTGGACCGCAGAAGCGATCCGTAGAAGTAGAGTGAGGGTCGTAGATGTGATATTTGGCTGGCCGGGGTTTTTCCGTAGAAGCGGTAATAATTTCGCAGGAATGGGCTCGCAGAAGCGAGCCCTGGTCGCAAAAGCGGATTTGGATGATTGGTTGAGATTCGCAGAAGCGGCCAAGCGACCGCTGAGGCGGTCTCGCAGGTGCGATACTCTGACCGCAAAAGCAGTCCTCGCCCATTATAGAGGAGTCGAAGAAGTGACAAAATAACCGCAGAAGCGGTCTCGCCTCAGCGTGTAAGATTCCGCAGAAGCGAAAGTCGTTTGTGTCTTATGAGAACAGAAGGATTCGAAAATTTTAGAACTTTAAACATTGGAGGCTTCGAACTAGGAGAGGATTTTACCGATTTTGAGGAGTAAATCAAGAGGGATCATCAAGTAATCACTCATAGACTAACAACAACAACACTACCCATAGACTAAATTTATGTTAATATATTGTTAAACCACGGATTAAACCTCTGAAAATAGATGATTGAAGGTGTGTTAATGGAGGATTTTGCTCCAAGCCTGGGTTATTGAAAATCCTTGATTTAAATAGGCAAATGGAGTTCGATTTCGATAAATTTTATATGGTTAGACTCTTGAGAGTACGAGGGTTCTGAAAACGTAAAAAATATTTTGATTCTTAGCCGATGGTTGTAGGGGTATTTTGGATCATTTCACCCGTGTTCACGTCGTAGATTTAATTTTATCATTGTAATTAGTTACTTGCGATGTTATTTACACTGTGTAATTGGTTTGACTAGATTCAGGCCACTCGGATTCGGATACTCGTGGCAAGGGAGTCATTTCTTAGCGGTTTGGTACCGGAATTGAGGTAAGTGACTTGTCTAACCTTGCATGGGGGAACCTTCTCCCCTAGGATATATGTGTGTTGATTTAAATGCCTTGTACGCGAGGTGACGGGTGTGTACTTGCGAAGATTGTTGAAAAACCACCTTACTTGTACTGTTCAAATCGTGATATCCTTGTTATTTAATTGCAAGATTTATCTGGTGATAGCTATGAAAGCATGATTAGATAGGATTATCTGTCTAAGTGCCTACTTGTCTTAATTGAACTTCCTGGAACTTGTTGAGACTGGATTTGGTGTAGATTGTAGTTGTGTACTTCATAATTCTCTGTGTTTTCCTCTTATTGATTGTGTTTGTGTTCTGTGGACTGCGGGTTCAATTCCTGGAGATCCAATTCTACTGAGGTAAAGGACTGCGGGTTCAATTCCCGGAGATCCAAAGATACTGATATACGGATTGCGGGTTCAATTAATGGAGATCCGGAGATACTGATATACGGACCTCGGGTTCAATTCCCGGAGATCTAGAGATACTGATATACGGATTGCGGGTTCAATTCCCGGAGATCCTGTGATACTGAGATAGAGGACTGCGGGTTCAATTCCCGGAGATCCTGTGAGACTGATATATGGACTGCGGGTTCGATTCCCGGAGATCTTGAGTTGCTGAGTATAAAGAGGGACTGCGGGTTCAATTCCCGGAGATCCTGGGCTTGTTGATTTTTAATTGTTGTGTTGATTTCTCCTTGTTAGCTTAATTGTAGATAGTTTGTAGTATTTATCTTATTTGATGTTATTTCAGACTTATTCTTATTTGAGTTGTTCGGTATTATTATTATCATTATTTTATTATTTCTCGCCCCGACATTCCTCGTCACTACTCCATTAAGGTTAGGCTTGGCATTTACTGAGTACCGTCGTGGTGTACTCATGCTACTCTTCTGCACACTTTTGTTGTGCAGATCCAGGTATATCTGATCAGGAGCACTACAGGTGACTTAGGAGCATTTTTCAGGAGACTCGAGGTATGAATATGCTACGTCTGTAGTTCCGGAGGTTCTTCTTCCATTCTTCTTAGTGATGTCAGTTATTTCCTTATTTTCGTGGTATAGACACTCTTGATGTATAGATCCACAGTGATACTCTCTTAGTCTGTGTTGCCCGTGAGTTTCCGGGTCTTGGTGGTTGTATTTCTTCTGGTATTTGGCGTAGTGTATGTGCCGAGCGACACTTATTACATTTCTTTTATATTATTCCTCTGTTATCTTATCCTTGTTCATAAAAGTGTATATTCCGCATTGTGTTAGGCTTACCTAGTCGTGAAAACTGGGTGCCGTCATGACATGTTCACGATTCGTGAACTAGGGTCGTGACAGTCTAGTACTGAAATCCTCTACAAACCTCGTATTCATCCCCACATCAATTGAGTCCGCTCTCTTATGCAACCCGAACTCTCATATTTCTACACATACCTTTCAATCACACATGAGATCTTCTAACATACACATAAGGATCATACGACTCAAGAACACTCTACACATGAGATACCCACCCGCTTCGCCTCAATGTAGTATTTCAGCACACCTTCCACCATCATATACATTACACAATCATTAGTGTTCCTAAGTTTGAACTCGTACCGCCGCATGAAATGTATTTCACTTCCTAACTATGAGATACGAAAATATTCTTCACGTGCCCATATTAGGCCTACACATCAAATCACAATAGGAAATGGATCACTTAACAGTTCATCTATTATCCATCAGACTTTTTCGTCACTACCAAGTCTTATAATTACATCTCACAATACTACCATATTGATCACATGAATACCCAACCGCCATTCTGGCTAATAGGGACAATACCAAATATATAAGTTCAAAACACTTGCTCACACGATCAGCTCCTCGGTGCTCAAGCCATAGGCAAGATCCGGCCTCAAGTCCTCCAGATTGGCCGAACATTAAACTCACAGAGATTACATCTCGCCCCTTGATCGGGGAATCACAAGCCATCAAGTAACATCTGATACTGAGCACTAAGGTGCACATACAAATGCGTGGAAAGAATTTCAAGAGTTTGTTTCCAAGCTGAATCAAGGACGCGCGATAAGAATTCAAGAAGGTGAAGTTTTCCTAAACGTTTTGCAGCCTCTCGAGGATAAATACAGACGTCTCCATACTGATCCGCGAGACTTTGCTAAACCCGCTCATGACTCGTGAGACCTAGTAACCTAGGATCTGATACCAACTTGTCACGACCCAATTTCCAAACCCGGTCGTGATGGCGCCTATCGAGAAGGCAGGGCCAGCCAACTAACCCAAACCGTCTCTTTCACAATTATTAAACATAAATGAATATATAAATACAACTTAACGATAATAATAATCAGTATTTATAATCCAATACAACCCGACCGGGGTGTTACAAGTCATGAGCATCTAAGAAACCTAAGCACAACTACGGGGCCAATAATATACCAAAAATAAATTCTGGAAATTCTAAAGACAACGTCCGGTGCCACGAACGCTGGCGATCACCTTACTCAGCTACAATAACAAAATCCTCAATCAGCTCAAATCCGCTACCAGGTAACAAATACCTGCAATTGCATGCGGGGTGCATAGTAAGGTAATCCAACTCGGTAAGTAATAAAAGTAAATAATAACTAAGTAGAAAAAAATCTCGTAAGGCACTCCATTATGATGTATAGAGCAGTACAACCCTTTGAGAAAATAGTAAAACCGTGAAATCCTTTAGAAAACATATGGGCTCAGTTAAAACCTTTTTGAAAATATCCTTTTCAGCAGTTAAATAAATGAATACGAAACAACTAGTGCAAGTCGGCACATAAGTCAGCCCCTTGTGCTCAGCACTCCATCAACAAATAACACCAGGGTATCTAGTAAACAATGCAAGAAGTAGCGTGGATGCAAATGAAACAAAAGTGCTGAATGTCATGACATGTAATACAACAAGAACCAATGCATGAGTGCAATGTAATGCATATGACAGGTACAATCAGGTACTCACTGCGGCGTGCAGTCCAAGCCAACCATATGTTTATCATCGACGACACTCACCGGGGGGTGTTTACAGACATCGGAGGGGCTCCTTCAGCCCAAGCGCAATAATCAAGCCATCCTGTGGCATCAACCAGGCCCTCGACCTCAATATCAATACAGTACCACTGCGGCATTGTAGCCCGAGCCAACCATATATCCAGAAATCATTATAACACTGCTGCAACACGCAACCCGATTCACGCTTAGTCCAGAAATACACGTAAACTAGTTGGGCAATTTTCAAATAACAGTTCTCAACTCAAAACGTCAATAAAATATTGTTTAAGTTTTTCAAATCATAGAAAAATGGCTGAGTTTGCAATATCGTATTAAAACCCTGGACCAAGATCAAATAATATGTAAAGTAATGCAAAAATAGTGATACCAATCCCTGAAGGATTCAAATAGTCAGTACGAAGCCCGAAATATGGCAATCAACCCAAATTATGATGATAACAAGTGGTTTTAGTCAAATACGCATTGAAAATCAACAACCGGGATGGACCAAGTCATAATCCTCAATGGTGTTTTACCCCACGCTCGTATCCGGTGTGCATCACCTCAATACAATACTATGATGTGCAAATTCGGGGTTTCAAACCCTCAGAATATCATTTACAAGTATTACTCACCTCAAACCGGCGAAATCTCTAGCTTCCAATGGCTTTGCCCGTCAAATCGGCCTCCACATGCGCCGCATCTAACCAAAAAAATAGAGCGAATACATCATAATATGCTAAGGGAACAACACCCAATTGAAAATAATTGAAAAATAGCAAAAATCTTGAAACTAGCAAAACCCCGAGCCCCGAGCCTACTTCTTGAAAAATTACAAAACTCACATTATCGGATTTCTCGTCTCGCCACGAGTCCATACATATAAAGAACTCCCAAATTCGAGCTCAAATGACCTATCAAATACCAATTTGAAATATCAAAAACTCAAGCCCTAGCTTTACCTTATTTGGTGAATTTCAACCAATTTCCATGTTAAATCTATCATAATCTCATGATTTAGGACAAGGAACTTACCTCCAATAAATCCTCCTTGAATTCCTCTTCAATTGCGGGAAAAATGACTATAACTTGCGGATGAAATATTATAAAAACAGGTCTGCCCAGGTGACCTTTTCTTCTATGTGAACGCGAGGCCTATCTCACGTTCGCGATGCTCAAATTTCGATCATCCCAAAAATGCCCTCCGCGAACGCGATTCAGGTTTCGCTCGAAGCCTCCTCACAACTTACGATGCAAACGTGAAAGCACAGGTGCGAACGCGAAGGCTCATCTACCCCTAAGCTCAATTCCTTATACGCGTTCACAGCTATATCCACGCGAACGCGAAGCACAATTAACTATCCCCCAGCGAACGCGAACCAAAACACACGAACGCGAAGAGTGATCCAACAGCCCCTTAAATTTCTTCTTCGCGAACGCATGACCCTTATGCGAAAGCGAAGGGTTAATCCTCTACAACAACATGACAACAAAATCTGCAACTTAAAAATGCCAAGATTGGTCCGATCGACCATTCGAAATTCACTCAAGGTCCCCGGGACCTCTACCAAAAGAACCAACGCAACCTAAAATCTAATTCAAACTTGTTCCGATCATCAAATACTAAAATTATCGATTCTCATCGGATTCAAGCCTAAGTTCTTTAAAAACTTCCGAAATGCACTTTGGATAAAAAAAAACACAACCAAACGACGTCCAAATGACCTGGAATTTTGCAAACACATCACAAATCACATATCGAAGTTACAAAAACTCTCGGAATTCCATTCCAATCAAAATCTCGCCTATCAACCGGAATTCACCAAAATACTAACTTCGCCAATTCAAGCCTAATTTTACACCGGATCGCAAAATTAGTTCCAATCACACTCCTAAGCTACAAATCACATCCCAAAGCTAAACAATCATCGAAAATTGCATCCGCACCTTCTAACTCATAAGTCAATGTTCGGTTGACTTTTCCAAAATAAGCCTTCCTTAAAGAGACTAAGTGCTTCATTTCCTACCAAAACAAATCCAAATCAACTCTAACACACCAAATATAGATAATGAAACATTAATAAACATAAAATGGAGGAAACGAAGTGGCAATTCATGAGACGGCGAGTCGGGTCATCACATTAACCAAAAATATATTTTGTTGACAAAAAGCTTTAAACAATTTTATGAACTACATATGGCTTAAAGTTTCACGTGAATTATGGCAAAATAATATATTAGAACTAAAGATAAAAAATTAGGAACATATTTCATATTAGTTAAAGTTAGAAACACATTTTAGAGTAAATTTAAACATACATAAATAACAAGAAAAACCCGGCACTATTTAAAATATAAAAGAAAGCAAAAGAATAATTGAATTTAAATAAACTAACATCATACATTCAGTTATATATTATATTAAACTAACAAATGGGATAGAGTGTTACCTTTTGTAAGATTCACAACCAAGAAAATATCTACGATCTGCTGAGTTGAACACGCATATTTAAAACCATGAAGGTATACTTTGATTTTCGAATCTGAACCTTAAAAGGCCTCCGAATAATTTATCTCCAAGTGATTTTCACTCCAAAAGAACATTGCTATTTTTCAGTTACTGATTTTTCTATCTGATCCCTCTAATGCTCATCTACTTTCTCTTGTTCCAAGTTTTCTCTTTTCCCCCAGTCATGAACCCCTTCTTCCATTATTCTTTTAAACCTCTTTATAAAGAGAAATAAAGGTAGTTATTTAATCTTGTACCAAATATTTTAAGTGGGGACGTGGGATTGAGGTTGGAAAAAGAACTTAAAGGTGAGAGTGTGTGCTCGGGGGACGTGAAAGGTGTGGGGGGGTCATGGGATGGTTTAATTTTTAGTTTTTTTTTCTTTTATATATATATATATATATATATATATATATATATATATATGTATATATATATATATATATATATATATATATATATATATATATATATATATATATATATATATATATATATATATATAAATTTGTATCCAGTTTGATAACGAGACCCCTGTTTATAGCAGAAGGTCAATTTCTAGCCATTTCCCAGCTATTCAACATATCTCTCATATAGAAAAGGTGGTCTATGGACCAGCTCGAAAGAGTGCCGCATCCCTGCATACGATTTACAATAGAGATAATAATAGCTACGTTGAAGAGGTACGAATCAACCCTCAAACAAATATTGTCCAGGATAGTAAAAATATATCCCCGATAAGTCATTCCTTCTCCATCCGAAATGGATTTTGACCCAGATAGTATTTAATGATTCCACACCAAATTGATTTTAGTCCGGGTTCTCCGGCAAGAAAGTTTATTCAAAAAGAATTTTCTGATAAAAAATGAAACCGGTTAAAAACTTGGTTTTTTGACACTTATAGTGAAAATGATTTAAATTGTATTTCGCAAGAATTCTATGAAACTTGTGCTTTGCATAATCAAATCATATATTTTGTCCCCTGGTTTATAACCACTTATTTGCATTATTACATTAAGGTACTAACGCGTTCTTATCAAGAAAACGATGGTAAGATTGTTACCGCAGTATATCCTCCTCAAGCCCCGTTTGTTTTACCAAATAGTACTGGTATAACATTTTCTGCTTTTCAAAAATTTATTGAAAAAAATGTCGGGCAAGTTAGTATTAACGAGATTAATAATCTCTTTTCTCAAAATAATTATTTGAGTCTTTATGTTAAAGTTTTAGGAGAACATATTAGTTCTCTTGATCAAAAGCTTGATAAGCTTACAGTTTTGATAAAGAATATAAGTAAAAAGACTACTATTGAGGTAACACCTACTTCCAGTGTTGCTTCGACTTCAAATAGTCAAACTGTTCCTACTCATATTCAACGTCCTCCTGAGATTACGGATTTTAAGTCTTCTACTTATAAAACTCTTGAAGACCTTCTCAATGAGAAATTTGCTAATCTCGATCTTAAACCGTTAAATTTTTCAAATGACTTTGCTGATAGAATAGAGTCCACTTCAGACTATAAAGAAGAAATTTGGTCAGAGTTTAATAAACTCAAAGGATCCAGAGGTTTGATTAAACCAAATAGTGGGTATGGTGATAATCCGAGAATGACAAATTTTTATTATTCTCGACCTACTCCTCAAGATGTCTTAATTGAGGAACGTGATTGGAATCAGACTAATACGTCCTATAGTGGTACCCATATTTACGATTGGAATCTCGATGGTTTAACCGATAGACAGTTAACCATCCTTGTTCATAGAATACTAATGTATTCCACGATCCTGTAAAGCTACTGGCAATACAGATAAAACTATTGCTAAAATGATAATCGTTGGCTTTACTGGCCAACTTCGTGGCTGGTGGGATAATAATCTTACTTCCCCTCAAAAGGCTTCAATCATGGAAGCTAAAGCCAAAGAAGCGGGTTTTGATAACCTAGGTCTTCCCCTTGCTGCAGATAGAGAAGATGCAGTCTATACTCTTATTTTGAATATTTTAGAGCATTTTAGTGGTAGATTTACCAACCAAAATGAAAATGTTCATATTCTTTTAAATAGTCTGAGATGTAAGAATCTCAGCGAATTTCGTTGGTATAAAGATACATTTCTTAGTCGGGTTATGGAATTACCCGAGAATGCTACCGATTTTTGGAAAGCAAAGTTTATAGATGGTCTTCCCCCCTTGTTCGCCGAAAGGGTAAGAAATACCCTAAGGGGAAATAATACTCATATTCCCAATGACACCTTTACCTATGGTAATTTGGTAGGAATTTGTACCCAAGAAGGATTAAAACTTTGTAATGAGCTACATCTAGCTCAACAAATTAAGAATACTAGGCGCCAAGAAAGATCTCAATTAGGAGACTTCTGTACCTAGTTTGGAATGCCTAATAACTCAAGAAAAAAGAGTTATAAGCGTCATAACGCTGATTATTCCGATAAGCCTTATCGAAAGAGAAGATCTAGATATAGATCGAAAGAAGAGCGTGATACTAGAAAGGCACATCGTAAATCTACTAGATTTGCGAAAAATAGATCCAAACGGGATCTTGCCAATATTAAGTGTTACAAATGTGGAAAATTTGGCCACATAGCTCCAAATTGTAAGTTTCAGAAACTTAAAGCTTTAGAGCTAGACAATGAATCATACAACAAGGTTTATGGTCTTTTGTACACTTCCGGATCTGAATCGGATTATATCTCAGATTCTTCCGAATACGAATCCGAAGCTGACTTGATTAAATTAGATACTAATGAAGATCGTGATATATCTTCCTGTGTAACCTGTAATAGCACTGCTTGTACTTGTGAAAATGATGAATTTTATAAATTACAAGCTGTTTTTCAAGATTTGAATGTGCAAACTATTTCTTCTGAAAATGTCATAGATCTTTTAAAAGAAGTTACGGACGATAAACTTCGTCAAAAAATTATTAATTTTGCTTCAAGCTCTAGTAATACTACTGAGTCTTCAAATGATTTCTTTTCCAAGAAAAGGATTGAGTATACTCCCCTTTATACGATTGATGAAATCAATAGACGACGAGAAAATAGAGTCAATGTGACTCGCGATGCCTCTTTTAATGATCTAAAGGAGGAAATTGAAAATCTGAAAAGGGATATTAAATCTCTTAAACAGAATCAAATGATTCATGATCACCGGATTGTTCAACTAGAAAATTATAATTCTCTAGTTCAGTCACATACCGATAAAGGTAAAAATATTGCTACTGAGGAAAAAGAACCTCCTTCTCTAGATATCAGTCCTGCTAAGGATATGTTTCTAGGAATGATGCAAATAGTGACTGCTCATAAATGGTACATTAATTGTACTATTCACGTTAATAACGATTTCACAATTTCTGGTATTGCTATGATTGATAGTGGTGCAGATGTTAGTTGCATCCAAGAGGGATTAGTTCCCACTAAATATTTTCAAAAAACTACTCATATGGTTAAATCTGCTTCTGGCCATGCTTTAGATATAAAGTATAAACTGCTTAACACGCATATTTGTCAAAATAAAGTTTGCATTCCTCACTTCTTTTTTCTGATTAAAAATCAGTTATATCCTCCTATTATTTTAGGAACTCCTTTTATAAACGTTGTTTATCCTTTTACCAATATTGATGCAAAAGGTTTTAATGCTACTTATAATAATAAAAATATTTATTATTCTTTTGTTACAAATCCTGTAACTCGTGATATCAATGCTTTAATTGACATGAAACAAAAGCATGTAGATTCTTTGCAATTAGAACTATTTAGCATGAACATATTTGATACAATAAATTCTGCTAAAACAAAAGAAAAAATCAATTTGATTTCTAAAAAATTGGCTATTGATATTTGTGCCGATCATCCTAGTGCTTTTTGGAACCGGAAAAAGCATATTGTTACTCTTCCTTACGAAGATACTTTTTCTGAGGATAATATTCCTACAAAATCTCGACCATGCCAGATGAATTTAGAATTGGTCGCCTTTTGTAAAACTGAGATTGATAGTCTCTTACAAAGAGGTCTGATAAAGCCCTCAAAATCCCCTTGGTCTTGTTCGGCATTTTACGTTAATAATGCTGCAGAAAAAGAACGAGGAATTCCCCGATTAGTTATCAATTACAAACCTCTTAATAAGAGTTTAAAATGGATTAGATATCTGATCCCCAATAAAAGGGATCTTCTTTCTCGTTTATATGATGCTAATATATTTTCAAAATTCGATTTAAAATCTGGTTATTGGCAGATTCAAATTTTTAAAGAGCATACTTATAGAACTGCTTTTAATGTTCCCTTTGGACAATATGAATGGAATGTTATGCCATTTTGTCTAAAAAATGCTCCTTCTGAATTTCAAAAAATCATGAATGACATTTTTAATCCATATTTGGATTTCATCATTGTTTATATTGACGATATTTTGGTTTATTCAAAAACCTTTGAAACACATATCAAACATCTTGATATTTTCAAAAAGATTGTTATACAAAATGGTTTGGTAATTTCTAAACCAAAAATGAGTTTATTTCAAACTGATGTTAGATTTTTAGGACATAATATTTGTCAGGGAAAGATAACCCCTATACAACGTGCAATTGAATTTGCTTCTAAATTTCCTGATATTATTACTGATAAAACTCAATTACAAAGGTTCTTAGGAAGCCTTAATTATGTCTCCCCTTTTATTAAAGACTTGTCGCGTGATTTAGCCCCATTATACAACCGGCTAAAAAAGACCTACAAACAGCCTTGGACTAATTTACATACAAAAATAGTCCAAAATATTAAGCAAAGGGTAAAAGCTTTACCCTGTTTAACTTTGGCCAATCCTACTTGGCAAAAGATTGTTGAGACTGATGCATCAAACATCGGTTATGGTGGGATTTTGAAACAAATCAATCCCATTGATAAAAGAGAATATCTAATAAGATATCACTCTGGAAAGTGGAACGATGCCCAGAAGAAATATGCTACTGTGGCCCACGAAATGTTGACAATTGTCAAATGTATTTTAAAATTTCAAGACGATTTGTACAATCATAAGTTTTTAATAAAAACTGATGCCCAATCTGTCAAATATATGTTTGACAAAGATTTTAAGCATGATGTTTCTAAGCTCATGTTTGCTAGATGGCGAGCTCAACTAGCACCTTTTGATTTTGAAATTGTTTATAAAAAGGGAACTGATAACTCTCTTCCTGACTTTTTATCTCGTGAATATTTTGAATAATGAGTTATTACACCAACTTCTTCAACGATGAGACTCTTATTACTATTATAAGAGCGATTCCTTTAAATAAAGACTTACAAAGTCTTATTATTGATAAAGTAATTACTTCGATTATGGTCGATGATTTTGAATTTTCAATTCATGGTTATTCTGATGTTTCTAATCAGTATCTTAATTGGTTATACCGTGACGAAGATTTCTACTTTTCTGAATGATTTACTATCTGTGTAGAATGGACCCTCCTTGGGCCACCAGAGGAAGAGGTAAGGGAAAAACACCCTCCCGATCATCCTCAAATTATCAAAATCGATCATATCAAGGATCGTCATATGGATCCTCATCTTCCCCAGTAATACAATCGGGAAGAAAACAATATAAATTCAAAAATTGTCCAGCAAGAAGAATCTTCTTCTTCTTCTTCAATACGTCTGGAAGATATCCCAAAAGACAGTCCGTTATACGGGCACTTACAAGCATATTTAGCCAGCAAAAAGCAAAGTGATACATTTGCTTCAATCGCTAAAGAGGATGAAGATACTAAATCCTATGAGAAATTGCTCAAGAAAGAAATGATATTTCTTTTGGAAAACTCTGAAATTCAGAGAAAAGACGAGCAGTATTCCAGAGATACCTTATTAATGGATTATATTATTCGGGTGAATTATATAAAACCCGATCTTATTATGAAACTATCCTTACAACTACGGGTAGTACAGAGATTCAGCACTTCTCTGGTTACAATACTTCTGAGAATGTTTATAGCTTCTCAAAGATTATTATCAAACAGATAATATCTATTGACGAATGGGGAATATCTACCATGAAAGAAAGGCAGATAAGTCTAAACAAATCCCTTATGAGTTTCACCTACTGGGATTATATCACAGCATTTGATAAAGTGCTATACTACAATAATGATCGACATAAGCATACTTGGTTTATCAAGATATGTGCAAAGATATTCTCTGCACCTATTCCAAACTGGTTTATAAATTGGTGGTCATATCATGGCCCTACGGTAAATATTTTACCTGAACCATTTCTGAAGTTATACAAAGAATGGACGAAGATTTCGCCATTTCTTACCCAGTTATACCATGCAGATCATATATGTTTTTTGGAACGTATAGATCAACTATATTTCTTTATTGAATTCTCAATCCCTTGGATTCATAAATGGAATCCAGAATTTGGTTATATCGAAGAAAAAATCCCTTGCTTATACAGGGTATTTTACAATAATTTCTGGGATAAATTAATGAAAATTGATCCCAAAACAAAGCAACTTTATGGACAAGAATTATTAGACACCATTAAGTCACAAATCCAGTTATACTCGGAGGTGTCTCAGAAAACCATCTTATATGATGACTGTTCAGTGAGGCATATTGCCCAAAGAATCTCTATTCAGGAAAGAGAGAAAACCGAACTAATCCAGCAATACCTGGACGAAGTTAAAAGAAACTTGATAGAGACTATTAATAAAACTGAAAAGTCTGACTCATCAATGCGAAGTGAAACAAGCAACGAAGATTTACAAGACTCTCAGCCGATGGAAACTGAGAAAATATTATCTGATAACGAGATCCGCAAGGTGGAAAATTTCCTCCAAACAGTGGAAAAAGACGGAAAAAAGAAACAGTAAAGCCGCCGGACCCATTGACAAGACAGGTGAACAGTAGATATACTGTGCAAAGGCCCGCATGAGGGACCTACTTACTATTCATGAACAGTAGAAACATTGTGTAAACAGTAAAAATACTGTGTATGGGCCCACATAAGGGACCCACTTTTTACTATTGATAGATTTTTTTTTCTTTTATAAATAGGAGCCTTCATTCATTAGGAAGGCAAGGAAGAAAAATTTTAGTTTTCTTTTTTTAAGCTCTCTCCCCATCTCTCTCTCCATTGTAAAGATCTCTCTCTTTGTAAAGTTTTATTTTCAAGAAAGAATACAGTGATACGTATTCCCGAAAGGGCTGAGGCCTAAGGTACTTCTTTTCTTCTTCTTTTCTGTCTTCTCCTTCTCTTCTCTGTAAGCCGTGACTATGTCCCGCTAAGAATATTCATGTCTATGTTAGTTTTCTAACGTCTTATACTTGTTTACTATGAAAGATCTAGACTTATCAAAATATAAAAGAATTTTATAAAGAATTTTTGACTTGGTTCTGAGATGGTGGTACAGTCGGGTACATTACTATCTTTATTAGCTCCGTTTAACAAGCCGTGTTTTAAGCCCGCTAAGCTGAGTGCGTTAGGGCTTCTTCATCACGGTCAGAACGGCTAGACAAGAGCTAGTATAGATAACTATTATGTTCCAGATAAGCCCCTTGCTCGGGTAAAAGGTTACCATACGGTCATTAAGCTTTGTAAAATTCTTCTATATTTTCGACTCTTGAGTCCTTATTGATTGTGCGGATTACCGCCAGTCCTTAAGCTAAAGGATACAATTTATTGTATCTGTGTATAGGCTACGCGGACTACCGCATGCCTATCCAGAGATCCTGTTATATATATATATATATAATTTAAGTATACTAAAAAAAATTATTGCGTATATTTTTTTTTCTTGAATAAATATTTAAAATAATAAGATTAGACCTAAAAGAAATATTTACACTAAACTAGTTTGGGTGCGGTAAAAAATTAGGTGTTCATAGAGTGTAATAAACATAAATAAAGGCTGAGAGTAAGAAATCATAGATAGACACAATGTAATCTATAATTACAGCAGTTAATCTAGATAATATCAACTCACTAAGCTAATGAAAACAATGATGTTGGAACAGATAAATACATTAATGACAATCAATTAAGAATTGGAACAAATAGTACGGTACTCTCTAGTACACGCTGCGGCATGCAGCCCGCTCCATTTATTTATCGCCGACGGCGCTCACTAGGGGTGCGCAGACTCCCTGAGGGCGCAATATCAAGCCATCTCGTAGCATCCATTAGGCCCTAAGCCTCATATAAATATCAATACAATACTAATGTGGCACGTAACCCGATCCCATACTCAGTCCATAATCATATAAGCCCCTCGGGCACAATAATATACAAATATTCAACCCAATCTCCATTATAAATATTATTTAAGTTTCATGTTTAAGAAAAAGTTGTTGAGTTTGCAAAACAGTATCAACTACTAGGACTGAGTTCAATTATATGTAAAAATGGTAAGAAACCAGTAAGAGAAATCCCTTAAGGATTTAATCAGTTGGCACGAGACCCAATTATGACAATTAATCCATTTTTAAGGAAATCAACTAAGCTTCAATCAATTAGGTAGTAATTTTATTAAGCGGGACGGACCAATGCACAATCCCCGATAGTGCTCTACCCCTTGACCGTTATCCGGCGTGCAAGTCACCTCAACATAGCGCTACGATGTGCAAATTTGAAGTTTCAAACCCTCAACATAGCATTTACATCTATTACTAACTTCAAGCCGGCCAAAATCCTAGTTTGTTATGCCCTTGCCTCTCAAATTGACCTCCTCGCACGTCGAGTCTGACCAAAACCACAACAAATAGGCCACATTATGCTATAGGATTAATACCCAATCGAAAATAATCAGAAAATATTAATAATCGCGAAATTGACAAAATCTGAGCTCCGGGCCCACTTATCGAAACTCAAAAATTCTTATACCAACGGGTTGCTCATCTCGCTTCGAGTATATACATATAAAGAATACCAAAATTGGTGTCCAAATGACCCCTCAAATCATAATTTGAAATATTAAAACTCAAGCCCTAGTTCTTCCCCTTTTTGCTAAGTTTCTATGGATTCCAAGGTCAATTTCACAATAAAAGCGTGTTTTTAGTTCACGGGACTTACCTTCAATCAATCCCAGTCAAAACCCTATACTATTCCCGTCCAAAAGCTCTAAAGATGTTCAACAATGGAGGAAAATAACTTAGGCTCGCGGATAAAATATTACTAAAGACCCTTATGTCAGCCCAATTTCTCTTATACGCGTTCGCAGCCCCAGACTGCCTTACAACTCATACAGCTGTCGCGACCCCGAATCCGGTCGTGATGGCGCCCAACACATTGCTAAGCCAGCCCGACCAATCAATATTAACAACGGAGCTAGAAGCTCTCTTTAACCCATTTAAGCATATTAATTCATGAAGCAACAATGATACATATAACGAGAACGGGGAACCAAGTCCCATAATACATCAACTCCCATAGACCGAAGGGTCAAGAGTCATGAGCCTCTACTGAACATGAGTGTATAAACATTTACAAGATACCAAGTGCGGAAAGAAAAGTCAATACAAAATCAAGAGACGATAAGAAGGAATATCGGGTCCTGCGGACTCTGCAGCTACCTCGAATATCCACAAATGTCGCCTCGCACAGCTACTGGATCACTGCTGAGAGGTACCTGGATCTGCACACAAGGTGCAGGGAGTAAAATGAGTACTGCCAGACTCAGTGGTAATAAACAAGGGTAAGACAGTGCAGATAAGAAATCCGCAATAAAGCACTAAGTAAAGCTGTAATTAAATACCCTGTCACGGAATCAATATCAACTGTACTTGTACCATCAAGTACCAGCAAAACTGTATGACAGCTAGCAGATGTAGCTAAATGCAATGCAATGCATGATATGACCGCTACGGCGCGTAGCCCGATCCAATTTGGGTACCCGTGCTCGCTGTGGGGGTTCAGACTCCGGAGGGGCTCCTACAGCCCAAGTACAATATTACTGCGGCGTGCAGTCCGATCCAACATGTATACCGCTGCAGCACGCAGCCCGATCCACTATCAGTCAGCTAATATGCAAATACAGCCTCGCAGGCTCAAAAGTAGTTTGAAACATCTTTTATCATTTTTCAGTTAAAAACAGTAATATCAAGTTCCAGAGATTGGAAATAGCATGATAACAGAAATAGCTACGGACTGGTAGTAACTAACATGTCAATATGATAAGACAATGATAACGATCCTCGCGGGATCCAATAACTGGCTCACGGCCCATAAGTATACTCAACCACCCAAGAAGGGGGTTCAACGGCTCAAGAGTAGCTAATATCACAGTATGCAACCATCCGAGAAGGAGGTTCGACGGCTCATGAATAGCCTAATATCATAACACAGTATCAGCAAGTCGGACTAAGCCATAGTCCCCAATCACGATCGACCCCGCACTCTCAAGAGTGTGTGTGTCTCGCCGCTATACAGCGTCACAAAGTGGTATACCGGGGTTTCGAACCCGCCGGTCATCACCCACATCTATTACTCACCTCAATACGGCGCGACGACTACTCCGCAATGCCCTTGCCACGAGAATCAAGCTCCGCACGCGTAGAATCTGATCAAATATAGTAGAAATACAACAAATTAGGCCAATGGGATGACACCCAATCAATACAACTCAATTTACACCAAAATTCCCAAAGTTGTCAAAACCCGACTTTCGGTACGCTTGTCGAAAAAAATTACAAAAGTCACATATTCGGGACCCTCATCTCAATACGAGTCTAAGCATATCAATTTTACCAAATTCGAACTCCATTTGGCCATTCAAAACCTTGATTTTCTAAAGTTCAAGCCTAGAGCTAAATCCTCCATAAATTACCCCAAATTCCTCCATTTTCATGATATAATTGCATAATATTACCAATACTAATCATAGTTTAAGTCCATAGTTGATTACCTGATGATTTTCCTTGAGTTTCTCTTCAAAATCGCCCAAATCGCCTCTAAAGCCGAGACCCAAATGTGTGAAATGTTTCTGAAATTTTCTAACTTCTGATACACTTAACTCACTGCGATTTTCGCTTCTGCGGGCCATTTTCCGCCCCTGCGGAACCGCTTCTGCGACCAATTGGTCGCTTCTGCGAAACCATGCCTATCCGGCAAATCCCGCTCCTGCGACCCACGAACCGCCCCTGCGCGTCCGCTTCTGCAGAATTTCTTCCGCCCCTGCGGTCCTTTCAGCCTCTGCGATCAAGAGTCCGCTTCTGCGGACTTTCCCCTTACTCATCAAGTCCGCTTCTGCGGTCACCCACTTGCACCAGCGACGCCGCTTCAGCAGAAAAGATTCCGCTTCTGTGATGCCAAGCGCTCCTGCGCCCCCTCGTCCGCTCCTGCGGACTCGCTCTGCGCCCCCATTTCCGCAGGAGCGAAAACAACAGAACCAGAACCCCAAACCTGCAACTTTCCACATTTTCTCCCGTTTAACCATCCGAAAACACCCCGAGGCCCCCGGGACCCCAACGAAAACCACCAACATACCCCAAAACACGATACGAACTTGTTCGAATCATAAAAACACCATCCTAAACATTAAAATCACCAATTACACACGGATTCAAGCCTAAATTCCTTCAAAACTTCCGAATTCCAAATTCCATCAAAAACCCGACCAAACGACGTCCGAATGACCTGAAATTTTGCAGGCACATCCAAAATCACCTAACGGAGCTACTGCAACTATCGGAATTCCATTCCGACCTCCGGATCAAAATCTCACCTACCGTTCGGATTTCGCCAAAATTCAACCTTAGCCAATTCAAGCCTATTTCTAAACCGAGCCTCCAAATTCAATTCCGATCACTCCCCTAAGTCACAAATCACCTCCCGGAACTTACCGAATCATCAGAATCCGATTCCGAGCCCTCTAACCAAATAGTCAACTCCGGGTTGACTTTCCTTATTCAAGTTTCCTTCAAGAAGGCTATATGCCTCATTTTCAATCCAATTCACTCCTAACTCACCCGATAGACTCTAACACTGATATAAAATCATAAAACATGTATTTACAACATAACGGGGTGGTAATTCTCGTGACGACGGGCCGGGTCGTCACATTCTCCCCTCTTAAGCAAACGCTCGTCCTCGAGCGGGTCAAGAAACATACCTGAAGTCTCAAACAAGTGAGGATATCCGCTCCGCATCTCCCGCTCGATCTCCCAAGTGGCCTCCTCCACGGGTCGACCTCTCCACTGAACCTTAACTGATGCAATCTCCTTAGACCTCAATTTTCTCACCCGACGTCCCAAAATGGCAATAGGCTCCACATCATAGGATAGATCACCATCAAGCTGAATGGTACTGAAGTCTAATACATGAGACGGATCTCCAATGTACTTCCGGAGCATAGATACATGGAATACTGGATGAACGCTAGATAGGCTGGGCGGCAAGGCTAACTCATATGCCACCTCTCCAACCCTCCTAAGTATCTCAAAAGGACCAATGTACCTAGGACTCAACTTTCCTTTCTTCCCAAACCTCATGACACCCTTCATAGGTGAAACCTTCAACAATACTCGGTCACCAACCATGAAAGACAACTCTCGAACTCTACGGTCCGCATAACTCTTCTGACGAGACTGTGCTGTACGAAGCCTCTCCTGGATCAACTTTGCTCTATCCAGAGCATCCTGGACTAACTCAGTCCCTATCAATCTAACCTCACCAGGCTCAAACCATCCCACGGGAGATCTACACCGCCTGCCATACAATGCCTCATACGGGGCCATCTGAATACTCGACTGATAACTGTTGTTGTAGGCAAACTCAGCAAGTGGTAGGAACTCATCCCACAAACCACCAAAATCAATCACAAAATCTCGCAACATATCCTCCAAGATCTGAATAGTGCGCTCTGAATGTCCGTCTGTCTGGGGGTGAAATGATGTACTCAACTCAACCCGTGTACCCATCTCTCGCTGAAATGCTCTCCAAAACTGAGAAGTGAACTGAGTACCCCTGTCGGATATGATAGACACTGGAACTCCATGCAACCGAACAATCTCTCGAATAAAGATCGTTGCCAACCGCTCCGATGAGTAGGTAGTACTAACTGGAATGAAGTGAGCTGACTTGGTCAGTCTATCCACAATCACCCATACAGAATCAAACTTCCTCGCCGTCCGAGGGAGTCCAGTAACAAAGTCCATAGTGATCCTCTCCCATTTCCACTCAGGAATATCAATGCGCTGAAATACGCCACCGGGCCTCTGATGCTCGTACTTAACCTGCTGACAGTTGAGGCACCGTGATACATGTCTGACAATGTCTATTTTCATCTTTCTCCACCAATAGTGCTGTTTCAAATCTTGATACATCTTCGCGGCTCCTGGATGGATAGAATACCGCGAGCTATGGGCCTCCTCCCGAATCAACTCCCGAAGGCCATCAACATTGGGCACACATATCCGGCCCTGCATCCTCAATACGGCGTCACTATCAATGGTGACATCTCTAGCATCATCATGCTGAACTCTGTCCCTAAGGACAGCCAAATGTGGATCATCATACTGGCGCTCACGAATACGATCATATAGAGATGACCGAGATACAACACAAGCCAATACCCTGTTGGGCTCCGAAATATCTAACCTCACTAGCCGATTGGCTAGCACCTGAACATCATAAGCAAATGGCCTCTCCTCAGCTGGAATATATGCCAAGCTCCCCATACCGACCGCCTTCCGGCTCAAAGCATCGGCCACCACATTGGCCTTCCCCGGATGATATAATATAGTGATGTCATAATCCTTAAGCAACTCAAGCCATCTCCGCTGTTTCAAATTAAGGTCTTTCTGTTTGAACAAGTGCTGGAGACTACGATGGTCGGTATACACCTCACAAGACACACCGTACAAATAGTGCCTCCAAATCTTCAATGCATGAACAATGGCGGCTAGCTCCAAATCATGAACAGGATAGTTCTTCTCATGTGGCTTCAACTGCCGAGAAGCATATGCAATCACCTTACCTTCCTGCATCAACACACAACCTATCCCCACTCTCGAGGTATCACAATAAACAGTATATGAACCTGAAGCTGATGGCAATACTAACACTGGAGCTGTGGTCAAAGCTGTCTTGAGCTTCTGAAAGCTCTCCTCGCACTCATCCGACCACACGAATGGTGCACCCTTCTGGGTCAATTTAGTCAATGAAGAAGCAATGGATGAAAATCCCCGAACAAACCAGCGATAATATCCCGCCAAACCAAGAAAACTCCTGATCTCTGTAGCTGAGGACGGTCTAGGCCAACTCTGCACCGCCTCTATCTTTTTCTGATCAACCTGAATACCATCACGAGACACCACATGTCCCATAAATGCTACGGACTCGAGCCAAAACTCGCACTTGGAGAATTTAGCATATAGCTTCTCCTCCCTCAATCTCTGCAACACAATACTCAAATGCTGAGCATGCTCCTCCCGACTACGGGAGTAGACTAGAATGTCATCAATGAACACAATCACAAATGAATCCAAATAAGGCCTGAACACACTGTTCATCAGATGCATAAATGCTGCTGGGGCGTTGGTCAGCCCAAAAGACATCACAAGAAACTCGTAGTGACCCTATCGGGTCCTGAATGCAGTCTTCATAATATCCGAGTCCCTGATCTTCAGCTGATGATAGCCTGAACAAAGATCAATCTTAGAAAACACCCTCGCACCCTGTAACTGATCAAACAAATCATCTATGCGCGGTAGAGGGTACTTGTTCTTCACTGTCACTTTGTTCAATTGCCTATAATCAATACACATTCGCATGGAACCATCTTCTTTTTAACAAATAATACCGGCGCACCCCACGGGGACACACTAGGGCGGATGAAACCCTTATCCAGAAACTCTTGAAGCTGCTCTTTCAGTTCTTTCAACTCAGCTGGTGCCATCCGATAAGGAGGAACAGATATGGGCTGAGTGCCCGGCACCAAGTCAATGCCAAAATCAATATCCCTGTCCGGCGGCATGCCCGGCAGGTCGGAGGAAAATACATCTGGAAAGTCCCTCACAACAGGTACAGAATCAATGCTAGGAGACTCAGCTCCCACATCTCTCACAAAAGCTAAGTACGATAAACACCCTTTTTCAACCATCTTCTGAGCTTTTAGGAACGAAATAACACGGCTAGGGACGAAATCGGTCGAACCCCGCCACTCAATCCGAGAAATACCAGGAATGGCCAACGTAACTGTCTTAGCATGACAGTCCAATATCGCATGGTACGGAGACAACCAGTCCATACCCAATATAACATCAAAGTCCACCATCCCCAACAATAACAAATCTGCCTGGGTCTCCAGACCCCCAATAGATATAACACAGGATCTATAGACATGATCCACAACAATCGTATCACCCACGGGAGTGGATACATGAACAGGTAAATCAAGATTACCGCGAGTCGCACCCAAATGATGTGCAAAATAAGAGGACACGTAAGAATATGTGGACCCCGGATCAAATAGAACAGAGGCATCTCTGTGACAGACAGAAATGATACCTGTAATCACAGCATCGGAGGCAACTGCATCACGCCTGTCAGGAAGTGCATAGAAACGTGCCTGGCCTCCACCAGATCTCTCCTTGCCCCTGGGGCGACCGCGAGAAGACCGACCTCCACCTCTACTAGACTGAGATGGTGCTGAAGAGGAGGGCTGATCCCTCTGCTGAGTCCTGTCCCTACGGAGTCGAGGGCACTGTCTCCTCATGTGGCCAAACTCACCACACTCATAACATGCACCCGGTGCTGGAGAAGGGGACTGAAGGGAACCCCTCGCCGCAGAAGAACCCTGGGCTGATGAAGTAGGTGCTGCACCCTGGGCTGGAAGGGCACTAAGCGATGACTGACCCTGTTGAAACCCCTGTCGACCACGACCATAAGAACCTCCGCTCTGCTCTGGGCGGCTCGAATGAGAAGGTCTAGATGAGCGACCTCTGCTCTGCTGGGAATGCCCTCTAGATGGAGCACCACTGAAACTGCCAGAACCACGAGGCCTCTTGGCCTCCCGCTCCTCTCTCTCTCGGCGACGATCCGCCTCAATGGAGCGTGCCATATCAACAACCTGCTCAAACGATGATGACAAAACTCTCTCTCTGGTCATAAGAATGCGGATAGAGTAATTGAGGCCATCAATGAACCTCCTGATCCTCTCCCTATCATTAGGGATCATCCATGTGGCATGCCTAGCCAACCGTGTGAATCCGAGCTCATACTGGGTCACAGACATGTCGCCCTGAACCAACCACTCGAACTAGCGACGTAGCTCCTCGCGACGAGACTGAGGTACATATTTCTCTAGAAAGAGAGTAGAGAACTGCTGCCATGTGAGAGGTGCTGCTCCTACAGGCCTACGCCTCTCAAACTCTTCCCACCAATCAAATGCGGGACCAGTGAACTGAAAGGTAGTAAATGAAACTCCGCTGGACTCAAGAATACCAGCCGTCCGCAACATCCTCCGACACTTGTCCAAGAAACCCTGGGCATCCTCGCCCTCAACGCCACTGAAATGGGATGGCTGAAGTCTACCAAATCTCTCAAGACGACGCTGCTCGTCGTCGGGCATAACCTCAACCATATGCTCTGGAGCTGGAGCTGGTGCAGCTCTGGAGGAATAACCGGTGCAACCACCTGAGCGGGGACCGCCTCTGGCGTCCGAAGTCCCCGAACAACCGGGTCGGTGTGCGAGCTGCGGGTCCGCCGACCACCCCCGACCGAGATGTCGCTACGGTGGCGGTAGTTGAAACTACCGAGCCAAACCGGAACACACTAATAATATCCGAGCAAGAGTCTCCCGAAGACCGAGAATCGCAATAGATACGAGTATAGCCCCGAATCGGGGCTGCTGGAGCATCAACCACCGGGGGCCGCTCCTCTGAACCGGTACAATAGGCGGGTCAGCTGGCACTGCCTCAGCTGGCCTACCTCTACCTCTAGTACGACCGCACCCACGGCCTCTAACAGGTGGCAATGGAGGTCGTCCACCTCGTCCTGATGCTCGCGTTCTCGCCATCCGCGAGAGAATAGGATATAAAAGTTCTGTTCTCGGAACAACAAGATCGCACGACGGAGTTCAAGAAAAGTGAAGTTTTCCTAAAGGTTCACAGCCTCCCGAGGATAAGTACAGGCGTCCCGTACCGATCCACAAGACTCTACTAACCGGCTCAAGACTCATGAGGCCTAGTAAACCTAGGCTTTGATACCAACTTGTCACGACCCCAAATCCGGTCGTGATGGCGCCCAACACATTGCTAAGCCAGCCTGACCAATCAATATCAACAACGGAGCTAGAAGCTCTCTTTAACCCATTTAAGCATATTAATTCATGAAGCAACAATGATACATATAACGAGAATGGGGAACCAAGTCCCATAATACATCAACTCCCATAGACCGAAGGGTCAAGAGTCATGAGCCTTTACTGAACATGAGTGTATAAAGGTTTACAAGATACCAAGTGCGGAAAGAAAAGTCAATACAAAATCAAGAGACAGTAAGAAGGAATATCGGGTCCTGCGGACTCTGCAGCTACCTCGAATATCCACAAATGTCGCCTCGCACAGCTACTGGATCACTGCTGAGAGGTACCTGGATCTGCACACAAGGTGCAGGGAGTAAAATGAGTACTGCCAGACTCAGTGGTAATAAACAGGGGTAAGACAGCGCAGATAATAAATCCACAATAAAGCACTATGTAAAGCTGTAATCAAATACCCTGTCACAGAATCAATATCAATTGTACCTGTACCAACAAGTACCAGCAAAACAGTATAACAACTAGCAGATGTAGCTAAAATGCAATGCAATGCATGATATGACCGCTACGGCGCGTAGCCCGATCCAATTTGGGTACCCGTGCTCACTGTGGGGGTTCAGACTCCGGAGGGGCTCCTACAGCCCAAGCACAATATCACTGTGGCGTGTAGTCCAATCCAACATATATACCGCTGCGGCGCGCAGCCCGATCCACTACCAGTCAGCTAATATGCAAATATAGCCTCGCAGGCTCAAAAGTAGTTTTGAAAACATCTTTTATCATTTTTCGGTTGAAAACAGTAATATCAAGTTCCAGAGATTGGAAATAGCATGATAACAGAGATAGCTACGGACTGGCAGTAACTAACATGTCAATATGATAAGACAATGATAACGATCCTCGCGGGATCCAATAACCGGCTCACGGCCCACAAGTATACTCAACCACCCAAGAAGGGGGTTCAACGGCTCAAGAGTAGCCAATATCACAGTATAATATGCAACCATCCGAGAAGGAGGTTCGACGGCTCATGAATAGCCTAATATCATAACACAGTATCAACAAGTCGGACTAAGCCATAGTCCCCAATCACAATCGACCCCGCACTCACAAGAGAGTACGTGTCTCGCCGCTATACAGCGTCACAAAGTGGTATACCGGGGTTTCGAACCCGCCGGTCATCACCCACATCTATTACTCACCTCAATACGGCGCGACGACTACTCCGCAATGCCCTTGCCACGAGAATCAAGCTCCGCACGCATAGAATCTGATCAAATACAGTAGAAATACAACAAATTAGGCCAATGGGACGACACCCAATCAATACAACTCAATTTACACCAAAATTCCCAAAGTTGTCAAAACCCGACTTTCGGTACGCTTGTCGAAAAAATTACAAAAGTCACATATTCGGGACCCTCATCTCAATACGAGTCTAAGCATATCAATTTTACCAAATTCGAACTCCATTTGGCCATTCAAAACCTTGATTTTCTAAAGTTCAAGCCTAGGGCTAAATCCTCCATAAATTACCCCAAATTCCTCCATTTCATGATATAATTGCATAATATTACCAATACTAATCATAGTTTAAGTCCATAGTTGAATACCTGATGATTTCCCTTGAGTTTCTCTTCAAAATAGCCCAAATCGCCTCTAAAGCCGAGACCCAAATGTGTGAAATGTTTCTGAAATTTTCTAACTTCTGATACAATTAATTCACTGCGATTTTCGCTTCTGCGGACCATTTTCTGCCTCTGCGAAACCGCTTCTGCGACCAATTGGTCGCTTTTGCGAACCCAGGCCTATTTGGCCATTTCCGCACCTGCGATCCAAGGACCGCTCCTAGGGGTCCGCTCCTGCGGAATTTCTTCCGCTCCTGCGGGAGCGTCCGCTTCTGCGATCAAGAGTCCGCTCTTGCGGACTCGCCTATGCGATCGACCTTCCGCTTCAGCGGACTTCCCATCTCGCCTCTTGACCGCTTCAGCGGAAAGATTTCCGCTTCTGCGAAGCCAAGCGCTCCTGCGCCTCCTCTTCCGCTCCTGCGGACTCGCTCCTGCACCCCCGTTTCCGCAGGAGCGAAAACAACAGAACCAGAACCCCAAACCTGCAATTTTCCACATTTTCTCCCGTTTAACCATCCGAAAACACCCCGAGGCCTCCGGGACCCCAACGAAAACCACCAACATACCCCAAAACACGATACAAACTTGTTCCAATCATAAAAACACCATCCTAAACATTAAAATCACCAATTACACACGGATTCAAGCCTAAATTCCTTCAAAACTTCCGAATTGCACATTCCATCAAAAACCCGACCAAACGACGTCCAAATGACCTGAAATTTTGCAGGCACATCCAAAATCACCTAATGGAGCTAATGCAACTATCGGAATTCCATTCCGACCTCCGGATCAAAATCTCACCTACCGTTCGGATTTCGCCAAAATTCAACCTTAGCCAATTCAAGCCTATTTCTACACCGGCCTCCAAATTCAATTCCGATCGCTCCCCTAAGTCACAAATCACCTCCCGGAACTAACCGAATCATCAGAATCCGATTCCGAGCCCTCTAACCAAATAGTCAACTCCGGGTTGACTTTCCTTATTCAAGTTTCCTTCAAGAAGGCTATATGCCTCATTTTCAATCCAATTCACTCCTAACTCACCCGATAGACTCTAACACTGATATAAAATCATAAAACATGTATTTACAACATAACGGGGTGGTAATTCTCGTGACGACGGGCCGGGTCGTCACAAATTCCCCCTCCAGATTAACTTAATGCGATCGCATAAAACCCTTGCGATCGCGATGCACATTTCCCTTAAGCTATGCGAATGCGAGCCCCCAGCCGCAATCGCATAGAACAAAAATAGCTGACCTTCAATTCCTCATATTCGATCATATAGGAACCAATGTGATTGCGATGAATAACCAAATAAACCTCTGCGATTGCAAATGCTTGAACACGAACGCATTGAACAAAAATCCCACCTCACCAGTTACTTATACACGATCACGACATCACCCCCGTGATCGTAGTGAGCAATATCTCTGCAGCAAATTGCTAGAAAACCTGCAACTTCGAAAAGACAAGATTGGTCCGATTGACCATCCAAAATCACCTCGAGGCCCCCAAGGCCTCAACCAAAAGCACCAACATATCCTAAAACATCATTCAAACTTGTTCCAATCATCAAAATGCATCAAACAACACTAAAACCATCAAATCACATCGGATTCTAGCCTAAGTTCTTCAAAAACTTCCGAATTACACATTCGATAAAAAACTTAACCAAAACACCTCTGAATGGCCTAAAATTTTGTACACACATCCCAAATCACCTAAAGAAGCTACATAAACTCTAGGAATTCCATTATGGCCCTCAGATCAAAATCTCACCTATCAACCTGAATTCGCCAAATACTAACTTCGTCAATTCAAGCCTAATTCTACACCGGACATCCAAAATCATTTCCGATCATACTCCTAAGTCACAAATCACCTCTTGGTGTTAATCAAACCATCGGAATGCACATTCGATCCCTCTAATACATAAGTCAACATCTGATTGACTTTTCTAACATAAGCATTCTTAACAGAGACTAAGTGTCCCATTTCGTTATGAAATCAACCCAAGCCAACTCGATCACACAAGACACTAATAGTGAAGCATAAAAAAGCATAAAATAGGGAGAACGGAGCGATAGACCATGAGATGATGGGTCGTATCATCACAATACTGATGAAATAACTCGTGTTGATGAAACTTCATTTTGCCACCCCCCACATTTTATGATGTTCATGTCGGAGAACAATTAGATCGTGAAACTTTACAAAGACAAATTGGCAATGATATTTTTTTTAAGACGAAAAAAATGAGGATGAAGTAAATTAGGAAGAAGAATTAGATAAAACACCCAATAGTCCCACAACACAAGCTCCAACTCTGGATCAATCTCAGTCTAAAGCTTTACCCTCTGTACGAGGTAAGCCTAAGGTTGAACATCCCAAAAATCACTCGTATGGAATTTTTTTAAACATGATAAAGGCAATCATTATGCTATCTGTGAAAAATATAAGCAATAATTTGCACACAATAAGTGGTGGGACGGGGATTTTAACTAGACACTTAAGAAATATTCACAAATCCTTATGGATACATGCTAACATAGAAGCCGGAAAAATTATAGATCCTACCATCAGTATTGGCACCCATAGTGGGTCTGGTTCTAATCAAATTCAACAACTTGACCTTGCCTTTGGTCATGTTTTTATTGTGAGCACGTGATTTTTGCACTAAGCAATAAAATCCCAAAATTAAAATAAATAATATTTTTTGGTGCAATTACATGTTTTGATTGAAATTAGATACATTTGTGTGAATGAATAATTAGAAATTAAAATTAGAAAATCAAAAAATATAGGTTAAATACTTGCATTTTTTAATTAATTAGTTAAAAAGAAAAATCAACAAAAAGAAGAGCATTAATAGCGAAAATTGTGGGAAAATAGTAGAAATTGCCAAAAAAAATCAGAAAATTAGTGAAAGTAGGAAATTGAATAATTTTAAATAATACAAAAAAGGAAAAAATGAAATGCAAAAGAAAATTACCCCAAAATAATTAAAATACCAAGAAAAACACAAAAATACAATAAGAGTGGGCCAAGAATCTGAAATTGACAGCCCAATACATGATGGCCCAAAGAGCCGGTCCAATTGGTTTAGGTCAAGACAATCTCAACCGTTCATTAGGCCAAATCCAACGGCTGAGATAATTAACATGAATTATTTAATCTAGCCAAATTCAAGATCGAATCTAAGCTGTTCACATTGAGAGATCTAACGGATGAAAGCATGTCTCTCATTTAAATCGAGACGGCATCGTTTAAGTAACGCTTGGTCTTGATCGTTGATCATCAGAGATCCAACGGCCAAGATCACCTTATTGGCCACGAGTATATAAAGCTTTGATCTCGTTGAGACCGGTCATTTTGCTCCAAAGCCTAACCCAGTCGCCCCTTCTTCTTCTTCTCTTTTCTTCGTCTTCTCCATCAGACCTTGCCGGCCATGAAGACTGTCCATATCCACGACAGTCTCTGGCCAAACCTCAAACCCTTTTCTTCTCTTTCCCCTCTCCTCTACCACAAACCCCCACGAAACCCCCACGAAACCATGAAAACCACCATTTTCTTGAAACTCCGGTCATCGGAATTCACCGCCGATGACCTCAACCTATGAGAACCACCCCAAGCTTAACACCACAGAACCACCTCACCATGATCTATCACCCCATACCCTTGGCTTCCCTCGAATCATCCCCCATCTCCTCAAATATCCGAACGAAAGTCGTCGGAACCCTAACTCCGGCGACTCAAACCAAACCCCCTCCCAAGATCTCATATTTTCCCCCTTCTGAACACCCCCCCTAAACCAAAACATCAAAAGACTTCATCTTAAAGTCTAACAAGAAAACCAGAAAAGATATAAAGAAATAAAGAAAGGAAAAAAAAAGATTTGGAAAGAAAAGAGTGAAATAAAGAGGGAAAATGGGAAGCTCAGGGGACCGGCCCTGCAATCTAAGTGTTCCCTCTCCCTTTACTTGTTTTGCTTGCTTGCTTTTGTCTGCTTACTTCATGTTTTCTTTTGTTTTGTTATGTCCTGTTTAGTCTGTCGCATGAATTAGGGTTATCTTGTGTTTAATCTGGGTTTGCTTCTCTATTTTAAAGATCTCCCTATTCTTCTTCATCTTCTGTTGTATTAGGGTTTCTCATCTTGGTGGTTGTCGATATCTCTTCTGTTTTTCTGCATGTTTAGTTTTAGTGCTAGTTTAGCCGTTTGACTCTTATTCTTCTTCTTCTTTATATTAGGGTTTCTTTTGTTAGCTTTCAATATCTTTATTGTTCATCTCTTCTATTAACTGCATGATTTGGTTTTGATTCTAAGTTTAGGTGATTGATTCCCATTCTCCTTCATCTTCTATATTAGGGTTTCTTATGTTGGTTTATAGTATCTCTTCTGTTTTTTTTATCTGCTAAATGGCATGCTTAAAATTGGGGTTTGATCTCCTGGAATCTATGTTAGTGATTATGCTTCTCTTTTCTGTCACTTTTGCATGATAGATTTAAGGATGTTCTTCATTGTTTCTCCATATTCTTCTGTTCTTCATCTTCATTTTATCTATCACACGCATGTATCCAGTTAGGGTTAGTATTTGGAAAGTGCGTTGATATCATTCTTATATTACTCTGTTAGAACCATTATGCTTGTGTTTGATATAGGCCATGCTTCATTTCTCTTGACTGCTTTGTGAGATCTAGTCTCTATAGGTCTATGTCCATGAACTTTAAATGTGTTCTGGGTTTTTCAGTGAATCATTCAACATAAAATGGCTGTAACTAAGCCTGATTGATGTTTAATTGGCACTTTGCTACATGAAATTGAGTTATGTGAGTCTGTAATTAAGATTCAATATTATCAAACCTCTTTTCTGAGTTTTAATTGATGGATGAACAAATTTGGTTTCATTTGGTTATGTGTGCAATTGTATATTGAAATGGCTAAGTTTGCAATAGTTTTATGTTAGTATGAGCAGTGTTAATGCCCATCAATTCTAGGGGAATTGGTTATAGCTGCAATAGCACTAAGTCTCATAAGTGGCTAGTTTTGAAATAGGTTAAAATTGAAAATCAAATAAAAATAGGTTACAAGTTAAATAAGTGACCAAGAGTGGTCAATTTTGCAATTGACCAACTCTGCAAGGTCTTTCACATACTGGCCCACCCTTAAATGGGCTAGTTGTGTAATAATTGGTTTGAGTTTGAAAGTTGAGACTTACCAAGGCTCAAAATTGAGCCCTAAATCACAAGCAGGCTAGTCCTGCAATTAGCTTAAAATGAAATAAAAGTCTTTAATTAACAGAAAATGAAGCAAAATGGTTAAAATTGAAATAGTCCTTCAAGTTAAAATTGGCCAGTCCTTAAATACCAATGCAAGGACTGGCCCTTAGTTAAATAAGTTGAAAATGCTGAAAAACTGACCTAGGTAGGTCGGGTAATTCAGTTGTGTCCTTAAGGGCATAAAGGGAACACAAATTGGTAAAATGGTAGATTAAATAGAGCACATAAGGACATAGGAGACATTTGTGCTCCTGATTTCTGCAATTTTGCAGAGATTGAGGGGTATAATGGTCTCACTAAAAAGGGAATTCAGTAAAAATCCATAACTAGTAGGGACACTTTGGTAAAAGCTTAAGAATAGAATCAAAAAGAGTCTTCCAGCACATGCTGGAAGGGATCTTGTAACTGAATTGAGTAGTGTAGATTTAGTGAGTTTTTAGGGGAGGGAAATGGAATTAACCCCTATTCTTTCCCCCCAAGAAATCTGCCAGTCTATACCTATAAATACCCCATAAAAAGACTGATTAAGAGCTGGTTTTTCAATAGAAAAATTTAGAGTGAATACAATAGCAAATAACAAATAGTTTTTCTGCATATTTCGAGTGAGAATCACTGGTTAAGCTGTTTGTTTGTGGGATTTCTGCTCGATTTCTTCTGGGATTTCTTATCTGCTGTTGCTGTGTTGTCCTGCTCGTTTGAAATTCAGTTTTACACTGTTGCTTGTGCTTTGTTGAGTCTGTTGTTGTTGATTGCTCTTGTCTCCCTTAGAACTCATCGACTTCATTTTTGCTGAATCAGGTACATACCATGTTCGACGAGATGTAATGCTAAAGTTTTAGATGAAAATGAAGTTCAAAGATTAAATTCATTACTGTCATTTTGCATTTCTGTTTATTTCTAATTGATAGTGTAGTGTAGCTTAGATCTGTGATTTTTTAATGTAGTATGATATGTATAAGTAGAAAACCAAACAAACAATGTAATAGCTAGTATGATAGTAGTAGTGTAGTCATAGATGGCATGTCACCTAGTTAAAGTAGGTAAAACCTTAAAAATGAGTTAATTAATTGTAGTCTAAGTCACTAACAGCTCTCTCATAACAGTAATATAAGTCACACTCATGTAGTTAATCACATCTGTGAATTAGTATATAGATACAAACAAGTCCAAAAGAAAAAGAATAGTTAGAAGAAACGATAAATCATTTGCAACTGGGTCTGTGACACTGCATAAGTTAAGTAGTATTAGAATCAATAATATAATTGTGTACATATCATCAGATCACTTAGCCTTAGATAATCAAGTTGTCATTAGTAAGTAATTAAACTGTTTAAATCATGCTTCACATAGTTTAACCGTTTGCCCTTAATTTCCTAGTTAAATAACTTTAGTATTAGTGTAAATCAGCTCTTAGAAAAATAGAAGTATAAAAGTAGTCGGTCTTCATATATGTCGAGTTGTTATGGCTTAAGGTTAATATTGATCATCTTGTACAATGATTTTTCTCTTCTAATAAATAAAAGCAATTTGGTTTCACTTTTAATTTTGTATGTCTGTTTTACCATGAACTCTACATTTTTACTCTTGCCATCGTTACCTCAATTTGGTTTGGGTCTAATACGTAACATAGGCCTGAACTGTAGTGCGAAGTCGATTGGGCTGTCAAACAGAAGCCTGAAGATAGCCTGCGTTTCTAAGACCCGGACAGATCCAGTACCTATTTAAGTGAGGGTGTAGAGGCCCAGGCCCAATAAAGGCAATAACAATGGTCTGGGCCCAATTCCGAAATGATAGTTGAAATATAACTAAGGAAAAAACAAAAAAATAGAATAACATAGTATGTACATATTAGGATCGAGACTTTGAAATTAAATCGGGACGAGCGTCACATGACACCAAATAGTGGGGCCCCCTTTAGTAACAAAGTAAAAATGTAAATAGAATCGGGAAAGCTACTAGTAAATTTCATAGCTTCTCCCAAAAGACTTAAAAGCCGATAGACACTATTTAGTCATGTTTTTATGCCCCAATAACAAAGATAGAGATTGTGAGAACTTAGCAAAAATGGTGGTTGTCTATGGCTTACCTTTTACTTTTCCTTCTCACCCTGCTTTTGTGCATTATATACAAGAAACTTATAACCCTGCTTTTCAAGGTTTTCCTAAGATCACGGTTATAAATGATGTTTATAAATTTCAAACCAAATATCTTCAGTATATTCGTTGTGCATTTTTTCACTTAGATTGTAAAGTGTCTATCACATCTTATATATGTCGTAGTCCTAATGGTTGTGATTATTTAACTGTTACATCATTGGGTTGTCATCATAGAACTTACAAAAACGTATTATTGGTTATAAATTAGTTGATTCAAAACACATTGGAGTATATACTGCAACTGCTATCTACAAATACTTGATATTTATGGACTCATTAATAAAGTTTTAACTATCACTTTAGATAATGCTTCTGCTAACACAACTGCAGCAAATAGCTTAAAATCTAGACTTTGTCCAATTAATCAAATAATTTTTCATGTTAAATGTGCATGCCATATTTTTAACTTGGTTGTAAAAAATGGTCTTAGTTTTATTTTTTAATGCTTGTAGTAAAAGATAACATATTTGCGACTATATTTTTCGTGCTCATAAACAAAGTAGAATTCGTGAATTTGCTCAACAATGTGCTAATGCTAACCTTTCATTTAGAAAAGTTCCAAAAGATATTTATACCAGGTGGAATTCTACTTATGAAATGTTTAAAGTTGTTTATGATTACCGGGTGCCTATCCAAAGGTATTTAATATGCATAATGCTTACCATGCTTATCAAATTGTTGATTCTGGTTTGGATGAGTTCAAAAAGCTTACTAAATTTTTAGAAATTTTTTATTATGCCACAAAATAATTTTTTTGTATATATTATCCTACCGTTTCACAAATATTATGGTATATTGATGGAATTTTTATTGTATTTGGTAAGTACAAAATAAATACAACTTATGCACCGGCCATTACCGAAATAAATTTATAATTTAAAAAGTATTTTTTCCCTATTCCCGAAGTTTATTTAATTTGTACTCTACTTAACCCATATGTAAACTAAGAGGTGCAAATGAACTTGTTCATAAAATTTATGAGAATTTAAAAATTCAAGAAAATGAACAATAATCTCTCGAAAACTGCCAAACTAGCATATATTCTTACACCAGATCAATATTTGATAAATATAAATCTATAGATACAACAGGTTGTGAAACTATTACTTCTACTTCTATGTCTAGAGTAGAAATTTTATGGGAAGATATGAATGATATAACATGTTTTGATTCCTCTATTGATGATGAAATTGATTCTTATCTTAATCAAGGATTGAAAAATATCGAAGACAAAGAAGGCAAGGAACAACTTTTGTCACGATGGAAGGAGCGGTCAAGGCTTTTCCAACACTTTCAATTATGCCCCGAGATATCCTGGCAATTCAAAAATCATTAGAAACATCATTTTAGCGCGGCAAGATTTCAAATTGGAGATTATAGACATGCATTAGCGGATGATAGTCTAGAAATTACCGTATTATTCAGAGATTTGATTAATTTAGAAAGAAAAATCTTGTTTATGAAAAATTAACCACTAGGGAAGAAGAAGAATACAACGAGATACTTAACACTGGGAGCGATGACGATATGAGGTTCATGGAACATGAATCAACATTGTCAATTCCATTAGAGCTTTCGAAATATATTATTGATAAGTTACAAAGAAGCTATATAGGAGCTTATAAATATTAGTATGATAATTTGTAGGCGGTTACTAAGATGTGTAGTTCAAATAGAACCCTTCCTAGAAGGTGGCTGCGTATATTAGGTGCTCTTCAAAAGAATTATATTTGTATTTGAGATTTGAAAGTTCTATTAATAAAATAAAAGGCTCTAAGCGTTGAATTATTTTTATGAATTGTCTTAGTTACTTAATAGTTAATTTGAAATTATATTAAACAAATTATAATTCTATTATAAATTTATATTCATTAGAATATTTTATTACAAGTCTTTTGTTTTATTTATAATTTTTTACTTATTTTTCTAATTTTTGTTTTAACATAGTTACATTTAAGTTTATTAAATAAGTAAAAAATCTAGCCGTTGCAAACTTTAAAAATATAGTAATTTTTGAAAAATTAGATGTTTTTTTTATAAAAAAGAAATACACATAAGGCTCACGAACCCGTCCCGTTCTATCCCGTTTGTTAGCGAAACGGGATGAGACGACCATTTTGTCCCGTTTGTCCCGTTTGCCCCGTCGTGTTTTATTGCATCCCACCATCGTTTGTTTAAATATCATTCTGTCCGGTCCAGTCCCGTCTTGTTGGATTGGCAAAAGAGAAATGGAAAAAAGAAAGAAAAGCAAATCCTTAAATCTTAATCACGAAGGTCGCCAAAAAATCCCAAAATTGGTACGTTATGTCTTCTCCGCGTTATCTATATATACTTAAAAGCCAAAGACAATGCCTTCTCCTTAAGCCAAGTGGCATCCTTGAAAAAAGCCACTTGGCATAATTAGTTATTTGGTTAATAGTTAGTTATTTTTTTTGAATTTAAATATCTATAAAATATGAAAATAAGAAAAAAAACTATCAATTCAAATTGAGGAGTAGTTATTCCTAATATATATATATATATATATATATATATATATATATATATATATATATATATATATATATATATTGTTATTATATTATATTATATTATTATAGAGAATAGGAATAGCAAAAAAGTCCAAAGAATGCCAAGTTTCACCAAAATTCAACAAGTGTCAAAATTTTAACTATATATTAGATTAAAATTGCAATACTATGTTAAATTATTAAAAATTTACTATTAGAAACGGAATGGAAAGTCTATTTGAATTTGAGATTACAAATTTTTTAAAACTAAGATGAGAATGATCAAACTATGGAGAATACCACGAAACTGAAGTCATATTTATGAAAATAAATAAATAAAAATTTAAAAATATATAATATAGGTACTAATAAAAATTAAAAATTAAATTTGTATCTTAAAACTATAATAAAGAAATCTGTAAATAAATAAAATGACAGTGAAAATATTACTATAACATTTAGATATAATGTATTCAAACAATTAAGAAAATATTTTTCTATGATAAATATCTAAATTGAGTGCAATTAGTTTAAGTTTGAAAGCATAACATAATATTTTAAAAATGCGGTCCACTTTACAACATAGAATGATAAGAATTATATGAATTTGAGATGAGATTTTTTTATTTAATGATTTTTTGTTTTTGAAAATACCATGTAAAGAAATTAAACAATAAAATATATTACTATAATATTTAGATATAATGTGTTCAAATAATTAAAAAAATATTTTTCTATGATTAAATTAAAATTTTAAAAATTTAAAATTAATTTCTATTATAGATGTGTACTAATGATAATTAAAAATTAAATTTGTATCTTTAAACTAAAAAACGAAAGAAAATTTAAATGCATTTAATACACAAAAATTATAAAAGAACTCAATATATTTGAAACATAATAAAAAATAACTTATGTATTAACATTCTAGACTAATTCAAAGTTACAATTTAAAATAATATGGTACTATTATTTTTGGTTGTAGGTAAATATTAATATAAAAACTATTAAAATTCATAATAGGGAAGAGATGTATAAAAAAAGGTAGTGTGAGGATATTAATACTTTAAATTAATTAAAAATACATAAATTAAATTATTAAATTATATCTGAAAATATTGCTGATAAATTTAAATGAATTAAAAAAATCCGAATAAGAGGATTCATGCATAAAAATATGCCAAATTGAAGAATAAAATGCCTATATCTATTAAAGACTATTAAAAGGATAATAAGAAAGATAATAATTTATTTATTAAGCTAATAAAAAATTATATAAAGTTAATAATATTAAATAATAAATAATGCAATAACTACAAGAAGATAACAAAAATAAAAAGGAATTAGCGTAAAAACGATGTGATAAATAAGACATATTTGACTAATTTCAGTTAAAAACAAAATGATAGTAAGAATTTTGTTAAAATAATATGATATAATGTGCTCAAACAAGACATATCACAGTATCACTTATTTAGTACGTTTTAATATTGACACCAGAACGAAATGCAAATACTAAAATTAAGGGGTTAGGTTGCTACAAATACAAAAAATTTGTGTATTACGAGATTTGAATAATAATTTCATATCATACTTCATAATTAATAACTAATGTTATATAATTTTTATATGAAAGATTTATATTTTAAGGTTATTTGCACATAATTTAAATAATGTATAATACAATTTGACATGATTTGTGTTCGCGCATCGCGCGGGTACTAATACTAGTATTATTAAAAGCCAAGGATATTGGCCTCTCATTAAGCCAAGTGGACACCTACTAACATGACACTTGGCACATTCAGACATGACTCCAATTTATTAGGAAGTACACTTAGAAGTTCAATTTATTTTTTATTATGATTTTTCCCTTATTTTATTTCATGAAAAATTGTTTGAAAACCGTTCACATCATAAACGGTACACCTTCTCTTAAAAATTTCAGAATTTATACTTTTTAAAAATTATTAAATAAACATGGGGAAAACAAACCGTCCAGTACAACTTCTCTTGGAAATTTCAGAATTTATACTTATTTAAAAATAATTAAATGAACATGGGAAAAACAAACCTTTCAAACTTTATATTTTATTATTTTTTAAAGTTAAACTTAAAAGAACGTGGGGGACCAACTTAAATGAACGTGGGGGACCAATTAAAGTTAAAATTAAATGAACGTTAATAGGTTAAACCTTTTTACATTCAATTTACGCTAAATTTTCTCTCCTAAATCACGATACTCTAACTGTGTAACCCATGATTTAGTTTAGTATAATAGGAAGCAACCGATGAGAACCGAAAATATATATTTCTTTCACAACTCCGACTGCTACTGTTTCCATTGTATTGTTGTTTTTCAATCAAGATTTCAAGCAAAGTTACGTGTTATGCTAAAGATGGCTACTCACATTAATTTCATCAATGATATAACAATTTCAAAGATGCAATGGAAGTTAAAAGTTAGAGTTGTAAGTATGTGGGAAATACCAGATCGTTTTAATTCAGGCACTATATTCTCCATTGAATTCATTCTACGAGATAAAAAGGTATTTTAAATATGTATTCGCTTGGTAATTCCTTTTTGTTCTTATAAATTTCAAAATCATTATAGATAGATTTGCTTTTCTCTTCGAAAGCAACAATTCTGTTTTCATGAATTCAGTTGATTTATTCGAAATCATGAATTCTGTTTTCATATTTTAAATATGTTATACGCTTGGTAATTCCTTTTTGTTCTTAGAAATTTCAAAATTATTATACATAGATTTTCTTTTCTCTTCGATAGCAATAATTTTATTTTCATGAATTCAGTTGATTTATTCGAAAGCATAAATTACATTTTCATGTTGTTCTGCTAAGATATGTTGTCATCACATACATACAGAATTAAGCTATAAAGACTATTGGGTTATATAAAGTATTTTTGAAAAAATTACATAACTGATATCGATTAAAATAGGAAAAAAATTAATGCACATATTAACTTACGCTCTTTATTTCATTATATTTAGTCATCATGTAAAGTTATACTTTGCAATCTTTTCTTCATCTTTAAAAAAATACATTAATAAACAAATCTATATATTTACATAGTTACAAATATGAATTCACCGTAAGTATACATATTTGCTAACTATATATCTACTTTTTATTTAATAAATAATTCATTATTGCGTATATTGTATTGCCACCTAACATACAAATTATACATTATTAGACCAAAAATATATTTTATAATCAAACAATGCCCATTATAATTATATCTTATTAATAATTCTTATTACTTATCGCGCATCGCACGGGTCCTATACTAGTTATACTAAAATCAAAACTTTCCAATTCAAAATAAGCAAACATAGGGAGCCTCAGTAAAACCTACTGGCTATAGCCGGTAAACCGGTCAACCACCTTTCTTTTTCATCCCCAGGTCAATCACCTTTCCACGCTCCTCCTATATTCCCTGTGATTTCCTCTCTCAAAATTTTCATTTCAAGAAAAGCAAAAAACACCCACTGATTTTTTTTCTCTCTCTCTCTCTCTCTTTACACAAGTCCGTTTAGTAAACGAATTACTTCTTCCACTTTTGGCAATGCCTAAACGTTTTTATATTTGAAAGTCTCCAGTTTTTGTTCTTCTGAACACTCTCTGTGACTGTAATTTTTATTTTATCTCAATTTATTTTTGGTTACCTTTGCTAGTGTTATATTGATGACGGAGTTTAAAATTTGTTTGGTTTCCTTTTTTTTTGGGTGGTAGATTGCTAATGGATTCATACTTGAAATTTTAGATGCTTGAGTTTTACTTAATTCCTTTTGCCTTTTGCATTCTGGATTATATGCTAGATATGCTGGAATTACTTCCTTGTATTTTCTTCTCCGTGATTTCCACTGGTACCAGTGGTCTTATTCTTGCATTCCTTTGGAGCTTTTGTAGGAGATGTCTCGAGTGGAAGATTTGTGGGAACGGTTGGTGCGAGCAGCACTACGTGGACATAGGGCTGCCGCTGGGAGACCAGCGGGAGGCATTTCTGCGAATGTCCCATCTTCCCTCGCGAATAACAGGGACATAGATGACATTCTAAGAGCTGCGGATGAGATTCAAGACGAGGACCCAAATGTGTCAAGAGTATGTAAGTTTTCATGCTTCACATACAAATTATGTAATGAGCTCATTTCTTTAGTTTCTCTGTTGAAGTACAATAGAAAATATCCACAACTTGGTGATAGATGACTGGTTAATATATAACACCTAAGTTTAGAGGGGAAATATGATCAAGATTCTCTCATTTGTAATGGCATCGAATTATGAAAGCGTAAACCTTCTTTCTTTTGTAGTATTTGTAATTTATATAGCTATAGTTTCGGAAGTACCTTTTAGATTGTCCTAGTTTTACTTCTTTAGATACTTTCTGATTATGCGTTTTCTCGAAAAGCTGTATGCAAACTCAGTCTACGTAAGCTTCGCAAAGCATAGGCGGGTCTCAAGAACGGATAAAGGAGGGTTGTAGTTGGTTCTTAACCAACGTAAGAATATGACGAATTCTTTGATTATTAAATATTGAAACATGAATAGGATGGAACGGATACAAAGGGTTAATATCGTTGGCCTCATCTAAATTTGGATTGAGATATAGTTGGTTGATTGGTATAGAAAGCTGATATGCAGTCTGCCGATGCTTGGACTAATCAACATGCCTCTCTGTTGGCAATTTGGTGAATTTTCTGCAGTATGTGAGCATGTCTATTCCTTGGCTCAAAGTTTGGATCCGGGAAGGGGTGTCTTGCAGTTCAAGACTGGCTTGATGTCTGTAATCAAGGTATGTCTGTGATTTTTTCCTTTGTGTACTCATGATATGTATCACTTTGTTAGAGGAAATGAAAAATGGGATTTTCACGAAGTATTCAAATATTTCTTCTATTGAATACATAAAATATTTGGTCCTTTTGAGTGCCAGTATCTCTATTTGAAGAGATTCACTGATTTGGGTTACTATCAGTTAATGTTGGAGTTCTAGACAATTCTCTATTGCTTCCATTTTTTATATTGCACCATGCCTGGTGTCGGGACTTCTAATCTTAGAGATGTGCAGGAACTCCACATAACTGATGCATTATAAATTAGTTTTGACAATTGTATTTTACATGTTTTAGGGTGTGTTTACGGTTATTTAGATATTGGTTTAAGTTTTGACTTCCTTCCCATCTCCTGAGTCCTGCCTAATCTTATAGCAAAAGCTAGCGAAGCGGGAGGGTGGCACCATTGATAGAAGCCAGGATATTACTCTCTTACAAGAATTCTACAAACGGTACAGAGAAAGGCATAATGTGGATAAGTTACGAGAGGAGGAACTGAAATTGAGGGAATCTGGTGTCTTCAGTGGTAATCTGGGAGAGTAAGTGAAGTTACCCGCAGCTTTCTCTTTAGTTGTTATCCTCTAGAAGACCTCCATGCTTGTATTTTACCCCACTTGCATAGTTGTCAGAATTACATTTTTAACTGTATTGTTAGCTATGATATGAAATTTCTTTTTTCTATAAATACTCTTGATGCTTGAATTGAAAAGCAATGGAACATTTTGGGCTTGCAAGACGTGATAAGTCTCTGTACCTTCTGTAGTCTCTCCATAGTCAACGAAGAATAAAGAAGGCGTAATAAAATATCTCTTTTTTATTTTTATATTTTTATATAACATATCTTTTTACCTATAAAAAAAGAAGTACAAGGATTTCTCTTTCTCCTGTCTGGTCAAGCTGAAAGGATCCCTGTTTCTCCTTCCCCACTATGTTATAATTTACCTCTTAGGTGGCCCATCATCTAATGCTTATAATGTGCCAATTTTTGTTATGTCAGAGTGAAACTTTTTTTTTCTGCTTTTTTGGGCTGAGGGTCGGTGTCTTTTGTTTACCCCTTTTCTAATGCTTTAAGTTAGTAGAACTTTTTGTTATGTCAAAGTCAAACTTTATTTTTCTAGGGTTCTATATTTAATCCACCATTAATGCATTTGCAAGTATGAAGTAGTGTTAACAGCATATAGCATGACAAAATCTTTTGTCGGAGCCTTTTTATGTATATCATTATTGTGTATCTCCCACTTGGTTACTTTGTCAAGACCTGGATTAGTCAAAGATAGTACTTGATCTTTACTCTGCCACTATAAAGGGATGGGATCCTCATGCAAGTGTAGAACTACAGGAGATAGTCATAATGCATACATGCTGGAAGTATACAAGTCTGATTAGCCCAGGTACTATGCCAAAAAGCCTGAATGGTCTACTAGGTAGTATGTTTTTCGAGATACAAATTTTTCTGATATCTGTTTCATTTCTGAGTCGCAATAGGGAGCTACTTGTCTCTGTAATATTTTTGATTGCCGATCTTTTAGTTACTGTTTTTCTGTTGACTTGCTTGAAAAGTTCTCCGAGAATACGCATCATTCTTATTAGTTCTCTAATAGTAAGTTATTACTCTTCATATTCTCTGAAAAGAAATCTCATAGTGCACACATCCAATCTTTTATCATGTTCCATTTGGGAGAATAGCGTGGATTGTGTTAAGAAAATAAGCCTTGAGTTTAACTCAATCTCAAAAGCTAGCTCATGAGGTAAGTACTTCACTACCCAAAATCATAAAAGGAAACAATGATCCATTCCGTCAACTAATATGACACTTAACACACCCTTTCATGTCCATGGCTAAGAATTTAGAGCGTGGATGACATAACATACCTGACATTGGGTTAACCAAGAATATGAATGGGTTTGGCTACCATGTTAAAAAATGGATGTTGGACCTACCTCGCTCGAAAAGTTAGCTCATCGGGTGAGAATCACTCAAGACCATATAAGGAGATAACATTTCATTCCCTCAACCTATGTGGAATGATTAACAATTTGGGATAGCCTCTTATCCAATAACATGTAGTTTCACGGGAGGTTAGAGTCCTTGAATGTATTTCGTCAATAGAAATAAGATATGGCTATTTTCATTTATTGGCTAAGTTGGGGTGGGTTGGGGATTGGAGCCAAGAGTGCAATTTACCGACCCAGCTGATAAGTTTTCTTTAGTAGATCTTAAATGTATTTTGTTCTTTTTTTACCGTTGGTATACGAGATATTTTCATTAATAAAATTACTTACGTTATCAAAAATATTAATTTGTCCTTTTGTTGAGATGTTATTTTAGTTGGTTGGCATGTTATGTTTCTACTTCCTCTTGAAATAGATTGGAGCGCAAGACTGTCAAAAGGAAAAAGGTTTTAGCGACTCTTAAGGTTTTGGGAAATGTCCTCGAACAATTGACTAAGGAGGTTTCCTCTGAAGAAGCAGATCGCTTAATACCCAAGGAGGTTTGGTCTCTTTGTACTTGTACTTATTTAAGTGTGCACATGCTTGCCTTTTATGTCCAACTTCTTTTATATCCCTAAATTGCTGCCATGTGACCAGGAGGTCATGAGTTCGAGCCGTGGAAATAATTTCTTGTAGAAATGCAGGGTAAGGCTGCGTACGGTAGACCCTTTTGGTTTGGCCCTTCGCCAGACCCTGCGCATACCGGGAGCTTAGTGCACCGGTCTACCCTAAATAGCTGGTCGAGTCCTCTTTGTTGGCTTGTTGATTTCTCATTATGATCCTTTTCATTGAAAAGGTCTTCCGGCTTTCGAGTTTTGTGTGGGGAACGTTCCTTGAAATAGAAGTCACATTTTGCAGCATGCAATTGCTTAGAACAACAACAACAACAACAACAACAACAACAACAACAACAACAAGTACCAGTGTATTCCCACAAAGTGGGGTTTGGGGAGGGTAATACGTACACAAGCCTTACCCCTACCCGAAAAATTGCTTAGAATTGCCTTGTCAATAATATACTCGATCGATGAAGGTATTTCTGTTATGTTACCAACAAACATTTGGCTGACGTGAATTTGATGGTGCATCTGTAAATTATGTGTTGTTGTTACAAACGGCTTAAGCACACTTGGTGATAATCCCACAATTCTCTTTGATAACTACCGTCCACCTTTCTTAATATGCTTTGGTGACAATATTACCCTAGAATTTGTGGCCAAATCTGAAAGATAAGGAATTTGTGGCCAAACTTGAAAGATAAGCTGTCTTATTGTGAAAGATGGAAGGAAAACATTGTTTTGGGAGGACAATTGGTTGGGAATTGGAAGTCTAAAACAACTTATCCTGACATCTATAACTATGGTCTACATAGGGTTGGAGTATGACCTTTAGAAGATTCCTACATGAATGGGAGGTGCCTAGAATGATTGAATTTTACATAACACTAGAACAATGTATTGGATTACAGGAGGGTGAAGATACACTCAGATGGCAAAAACATAGTATTAGTAAGCTCAGCATACAAAGATTTGAACCGGGAGGGATTTCAACTCAGTTTATGACCTTGGAAACACAACAACAACAACTACCCAGTGTATTCCTACAAAGTGGGGTCTGGGGAGAGTAATACGTACACAAGCCTTACCCCTACCCGAAAGGGCAGAGAGGCTGTTTCCAATCGACCCTCGGCTCAAGTGAAAGGGAAGAGAAAGAAGATAAAAAGAAAAGGAAAAACAAAAGAGCATTAGTGATTCCAGCAGAGAATGCATAAACAGATAACTACACATAAAATCGTAAATTAAAAGGCATGCAATAACACCTAACAGTAACTACCATAGGGAGCACGATACAAAACGCAAGACATCTATGGAGGGCCCTACCAAACCACACCTAGCCACGGGAAAGAAGTACGAAAAGCTCTAGAAGCCCCTACCCTAGACCTCCAGACTTTACTATCAAGGGCTATGTCCTCGGAAATTTGCATTATTGTCATATCTTGCCTAATCACCTCTCCCCAATACTTCTTAGGCCTCCCTCTGCCTCGCCCCGTGCCAACCACCGCCAGCCGCTCACAACTCCTCACTGGGGCATCAGGGCTTCTCCTTCGCACATGCTCGAACCACCTGAGCCTTACAAAGTGGCATATTTTACCTGGTTGGTAATCAGTGTTATCAAAGGCGAAAAGCGCAAAAAAGCTCTAAGGTCCGTTGGGGCTTTAAGCGCAAATCGCAAATAAAGCGTGAGCTTTAATGAAAAAGGCGCAACGAGAGAAAAAGTAAATATGGATGTAGTCTCCAAGACTAATCATTATAAGCGTTAATAATAAATATATGGACAAAAAAGTTGAAAATAATTTAAGATAAAGGGAAATATCAATTGTTTAAGGTTGCTTTTTCAGGATTACACTCATTGGCGAGGAAAAGCATGTCTTAGAGCTTTGATGCGACACTAAAGCGCCCACAAAGTGAGGCGAAACGCTCAAAGAGTTTTGAGCCTCGCTTTAGAGCTTAAGCGCGCCTTTGACAACACTGTTGGTAATTAGGGAGGCTGTCCTCACTCTGGATAATCTAAGGAAGAGGGGTATACCAATTGTTTCAAGATGTTATCTGTGTGGGAATGTGAATGTGCTGAGACAATCAGCCATCCGTTGCTTCATTGTAGAGTGACCATCCAGTTATGGGATTTGTTCATTATTAATCTCAAAGGTGCTAGATGGGCAATGCCAGGGAGAACCTCTGATCTTTTACTATGCTGGAACACAGAGATAGACTTTACCACAGACAAAAACAGATAGAAAATTGTCCCAACACCTATTTGGTGGATAATTTGGAAAGAAAGGAACCTGTGATGCTTTGTAGATGCAACCAACTCTCTACAAAAGATTAAGATGAAGAACTATATTTTTGCATTTCCATATTGTAATTGACTATTTTGGCGTCCAGCACAAACAATTTGTGCTGATGTTTTTTGAATATACTGGACACTTTACCTTTTTTTTTTCAAAAAAATTGAACCAAGAAAGACAAAGAAAAAATAGAGGCATCTAGTTTAGTATAATCCAGAGTCCACACCTAAACTCAACTACTTATTGCCTCTTTTAAGTAATCAGTAGTACTCTCTCCGTGCTTTAAGTGGGAAACACTTTAACTTTTTAGTGAAGATTTGGGAAACACTTAACTTTTTTTAGTGAAGATTATATATATTCTTTTGACAAGGCAAATTAATTTATAAACTTGGATTTTCTCATACCATAAGCAGGTTTTCAAGCCTTTTCAGCTACTTGTATATCATCTATTTGTTCCAATGCCTATGAGTTGGATAGGTTCTGCATTCAATTTTTCCCTTTTTTGGATCTTTTTTTTTGTTATTCCGCATTTTCATTTTTTTCTGGTTCCTGCTGCATGATAGTATTCATTTCACTCGTAATTTTTCTTCCCTATTCATAGTAGCAAGTTGCTAGCCGTCTTCATTCTACAAGAGGGTGTAAAATGAAAAATCTCGAGGCTGCTTATTTGGAATTATTGGTCAGTATTATCATTGAAAATGTTGGTTTATGTTTTAGTCAACAATGGCATGATGAAAATGTTGGTTTAGATTTAGTCAACAATGACATGCAATTGGAAGAGTTGGTGGAAAGAGTTGGCATGAATGCTAGGAGGAAGCTTCCTCCTTTGATGTCACCCATGACATCAAGAGGAGGTAGTTTGATGTCACCAATGACATCAAGAAGAGGTCCTTACCCCTATAAATAGATGCACTCTTTCATTTGTAGAAACCATCCCAAAAACAATACAATATATTGTTGTGAGTAGAGAGTTAAGAGAGAAATTCTCTTAAGTGTTATTGGGAAATCTCCCCTTCCTTTGTAAATAATAGTAAGGCAATTGTTCTCTGGTGGACGTAGGATTATTTTGATCCGAACCACGTTAAATCTTGTGTTCTTTCTTTTATGTTTCTGCTAACAATTGGTATTAGAGCGACGAGATTCTATAACGATCCAAGGAGGAAGAACAAGCAAAGATGAGTTCCATGAAGTTTGAAATTGATAGATTCAATGGACGCAACAACTTCAACATCTGGAAGATCCAGATGATGGCGTTACTACGGAGGGAATGTTCAATCCATGCTATTGACGGTAAGTATCCTAAGGATATATCAGCTCCCGACATGGAGAAGATTGAAGGGGATGCATTGAGTGCAATCCAACTATCCCTTGCACCTAACGTGCTTTGTGAAGTGAGTACAGGTACCGAAGAGACGGCCAAACAGTTATGGGAAAAGCTAGAAGGGCTATACCAAGACCGATCAGTGACAACAAGGATGTTGTTACAACGGCGTCTTCACATATTTAAGATGGGGTCAGGTACTTCGTTACAAGATCATTTAGATGCGTTCAATAAACTTGTCATGGACTTACAGATTGCAGGAATTAAAAGGGAGGAGGAGACGCTTGCATGTGCTTTGCTATTTTCATTGACTTCAGGATATCGTGATATTGAGAATTCAATAATGTATAGCAAGGGGCCTATCACGCTTGAGCAAGTGCGGCAAGCACTTAACTCTAGTGATGTGCGGAGACACGTCGAAGGAGACAGAGATGACCAGGCAAGTGGGCTCTTTGTGAGAGGTCGGACTAGCCAACAGGGAAAGAGCAAATCAAAGTACAGATCAAAGTCTCGTGTGAACAAGAAGAATACAGAGTGTTGGGGTTGTGGCAAGAAGGGGCACTTCGAACGAGATTGCCCAATGTCGAAGTCCAAAGAAAAAACGAGTGCATCTACAGTTGAACAGGTACATGATTTTGGAAATGATTATGTACTAACAACATCGTGTAATAATAGTAATTATGGAAACAAATGGGTGTTAGACTCTGCTTGTACTCTGCATATGACGTTTCGAAAAGACTGGTTTAGCAGCTATGAGAAAAGTGGAGGAACCGTAGTAATGGGCAATAATGCAACTTGTGCAATAGTTGGCATTGGCTCGGTTCGAGTTCGTTGCCATGATGGAGTCGTGAGGACTATTACACAAGTCCATCATGTTCCTGATCTGAAAGAAGAATTTGATCTCCTTGGGTACTCTGGATGAACAAGGCTACAGGTACATGAGCGAAGCAAGAACTATGAAGGTGACTAAAGGTTCTTTAGTCATGCTGAAAGGCAAGCTGGAGAACGGCCTTTACACATTGGCCGGAAGCACCATTGTTGTCTCTGCAAATGCATCTACAGTGCAGTTATCTAATGATGACAAGGCAAGATTATGGCACATGAGACTGGGTCATATGAGCGCACGTGGACCGGAGATGCTGAGCAATCGTAACCTTTTGGAAGGTGAGAAGATCAGCACACTTGACTTCTGTGAGCACTGTGTTCTAGGGAAGCAGAAGAAGGTCAGCTTCAGCACTAGCACACACAAGACAAAAGGAGTGCTAGACTACATCCATTCAGATTTATGGGGTCCCTCTAAACTTCCATCGAAGGGCGGAAAGAGGTATCTTCTCACTTTTATTGATGATTTCTCACGAAAGGTTTGGGTGTATTTTTTGAAGGCAAAAAGTGATGCTTTTGAAGCATTTAATGAGTGGAAGGTTTTGGTTGAAAATCAAATGGAGCGGAAAATCAAGTATCTTCGCACAGACAATGGCTTGGAGTTTTGCAATGAAGAGTTTAATGAATTATGCAAGGTTCGTGGGATCTCAAGACATAGGACTGTCAGGCATACTGTAACGACCCAACCGGTCGCTGAGATAATGAACAGAACTATTCTTGAAAAGGCTCGTTGTATGCTCATACAAGCCAAAATGTCCAAAGTATTTTGGGCTGAAGCAGTTCACACTGCTGCTCATATTGTCAATCGATCTCCAGCATCGGCGATTGACTTTAAGACTCCGAATGAAGTATGGTCAGGTGAACCCTCTAACTATTCATACTTACGAGTATTTGGGTGTCCAACTTATTATCACGTTAATGAAGGAAAGCTTGAACCAAGGGCTAAGAAGGCCATATTCGTAGGGTATGTGGATGGAGTAAAATGGTACAAACTTTGGTGTTTATCTTTACTCAAATTTATAGTTAGTAGAGATGTCACCTTTGATGAATCCTCTATACTTGATCCCCGTAAAATTCCCGTGGAGTTTTCAGGAAACAAGAACAACGAGCAGGTGGAGCCTCCGGTGGTGCTTGCCAAGGAAAAGGATCAAGAGACTCATGTTAAAGATGAGTCAGAAGATGTAGATCTTGAAGAACTTGCTGTCAATGAACCATACACAATTGCGAAGGGGAGAGATAAGAGGCAGACACGAGAACCGGAACGCCTAATAAATCAAGCAAACTTGATTGCATATGCGTTCGTAGCGGCACAAAAAGAGATTAAGGATCTGGAGCCCTCCTCGTATATTAGAGCAACTTTTTGCAATGATGCTGCGCAATGGCGGTTAGCCATGACGGAAGAGATTGAGTCTCTTCACAAGAATCAGACATGGATCTTAGTGAAAAGATAAAAGGGGGAGAGGACAGTTGGATGCAAGTAGATCTACAAAAAGAAAGAGGGAATTTCTGAAGTGGAAGATGCTAGGTTTAAGGCGAGATTGGTTGCAAAAGGTTTCAGTCAGAAGGAGGGAATTGACTACAATGAAATTTTCTCTCCAGTCGTGAAGCATAGCTCAATTTGCGTGCTACTAGCATTGGTTGCACAATTTGACTTGGAGTTTCAACAGCTTGATGTCAAAATGGTGATCTAGCAGAGACAATCTATATGGATCAGCCTGAAGGTTTCCTAGCGGAAGGAAAAGAAAATCATGTATGCCAACTAAAGAGGTCTTTGTATGGTTTGAAGCAATCCCCTAGACAGTGGTACAAAAGGTTTGATGCATTCATGACTACACATGAATTCTCAAGGAGTGCATTTGATAGCTGTGTGTATCACAAGAAGATGTCCGGTAACTCAATGATTTATTTATTGTTGTATGTTGATGATATGCTTATTGCTGCTAACAACATTACAGAGATAAATGCTTTGAAGAAACTATTGAGTAAGGAATTTGACATGAAGGATTTAGGAGTTGCAAAGAAAATCCTTGGTATGGAGATTTCAAGAGAAGACGGTGTTGTACATCTTTCTCAGAAGAGGTATATTGAAAGGATTCTCGAGAGATTCAATATGCATACGTGCAAGCCTGTAAGTACACCATTAGCTCCTCATTTTAAACTTTCAGAGTTACAAATGTCTCAATCCGAGGATGAGGTGGAGCATATGTCAAAGATTCCTTATGCCAGTGCAGTTGGTAGCATTATGTATGCTATGGTATGCACACGTCCAGATATTGCTCAATCTGTAAGTGTGGTAAGTAGATACATGTCCAACCCAGGAAAGAGGCATTGGGAAGCTGTCAAGTGGATATTGAGATATCTCAAAGGAGCTTCTAGTGTTGGTCTGATTTTTCGAAAAAGTGGTGGAGGTATTTCAATTCTTGGTTATGTGGATTCTGACTATGCAGGAGATCTTGACCGAAGAAGGTCCACAACTGGATACATCTTTACCCTCGTTGGCAGTGCCGTTAGTTGGAAGTCGACTCTGCAGTCGATTGTCGCTTTGTCTACGACAGAAGCAGAATACATGGTAGCAGCGGAGGCGGTGAAGGAAGCTATCTTGTTAAAAGGTTTAGTAGCGGAATTGAGTTTGGTTCAGCTGGAATCAACTCTTAGATGTGATAGTCAGAGTGCTATTCATCTTATGAAAAATCAAAGATTTTATGAGCACACTAAACACATTGATGTCAGATCTCATTTCCTTCGAGATGTTGTTGAAGAGGGAACTATCAAGGTCGTAAAGGTTATCACGGACGATAATGCTATAGATATGTTGACCAAGATAGTCCCGCTTGCTAAGTTTGCACATTGCAAAGACTTGGTGGGGGTGTGCATCAACTGATGCAACTCCGAAGAGAACAGTTGTTAGGTGGAGGTGGTATGTTCAACCATGGTTTGATTCTTCTTGTTTCTTACAACGGAATTGCCCAGTAAGCTTAGAAGTTTTGGCCAGAGTTGTTCACACGCACACTCGAAACGCAAACCAAGGTGGAGATTGAAAATGTTGGTTTATGTTTTAGTCAACAATGACATGCTAAAAATGTTGGTTTAGATTTAGTCAACAATGGCATGCAATTGGAAGAGTTGGTGGAAAGAGTTGGCATGAATGCTAGGAGGAAGCTTCTCCTTTGATGTCACCCATGACATCAAGAGGAGGTAGTTTGATGTCACCAATGACATCAAGAGGAGGTCCTTACCCCTATAAATAGATGCACTCTTTCATTTGTAGAAACCATCCCAAAAACAATACAATATATTGTTGTGAGCAGAGAGTTAAGAGAGAAATTCTCTTAAGTGTAATTGGGAAATCTCCCCTTCCTTTGTAAATAATAGTAAGGCAATTGTTCTCTGGTGGACGTAGGATTATTTTGATCCGAACCACGTAAAATCTTGTGTTCTTTCTTTTACGTTTCCGCTAACAATCATTTTTTAAAATTCCCGCCCAACATGAAAATTAACGTGGTAAAGACTAAAGAGCACATGCTCAAACTTTTTATGAAATTTCTCAGGGCTGTTTCACGAAATGTTTCTACGTGCTAGTGCAGTTCCACATGCACGTGCATTCAAATAGTCTTACTCCTGATGCATGTGTAGTCATTCATTCTTTTTATTCTTATTGTTTCACATGCATCTGAAAGGCTCATTTTGGTGCTGTGTCTTTGTTCTTTGCAGCTTAAACGCATGATGGAAACAGATGCTGCTATGACTGAGGACATTGCTTACAATATTATTCCCCTTGACACCACTTCGACTACAAATGCTATTGTGTCTTTCCCTGAGGTCGATCATCCTTCCTCTATCACTCTTAAAAACTCTTGCATATTTGTTCTGATGGGATTCAGCAAAATGTCAGGTACGTGCAGCAATATCAGCTCTAAAGTACTTCAGAGGCCTACCAAAATTGCCTGGAAATTTTTCTTTACCATCAACAAGGAGCGTTGATTTGTTTGATTTTCTGCATTACACTTTTGGATTTCAGGTTGGTTTAGTGACTGCTTTTCAAACTTCACTTTATTGTCTCAAAGTCTCTTCCTATATGCTCCATAATCCACATTCCTTTCTGATCAACAAGTGAAATTCATACTGTTGGCTCTGGTAATTATTATTTGATGATTTCAAGAAGAAGAATAGAGCTTCTTGTATTTATGTATATTATTCATATCAAGAGTACTATTATTTATACATTGGATCCTGTGGCTAAACTAGGAAAAGAATCAATAATTGCTACAATTAAGCTACAGAATAAAATCAACCTATAATTAGGCTAGAGAATAAAATCTAATCTTAATCAAATCTCCCTACTAATTACACTAATCAACACTCCCCCTCAAGTTGGCCCAAAGATGTCGCACATGCCCAACTTGCAAACCAAAGTGTGAAAAGCTTTTTTGCTGAGACCTTTTGTGAGCATATCTGCTAGTTGCTTTTTTGATGATACATGAAGCAAACTCAAGGTACTACCAACAATCTTTTCTTTGATGAAATGTCGATCAATCTCAACATGTTTTGTTCTATCATGTTGAACAAGATTATGAGCTATACTAATTGCAACCTTGTTGTCGCAATATAACAAAAGCTTCCATGCCTCATACAATCTCAATTCATCCATTAACTTTTGTAGCCAAATCAGTTCACAAACACCCTGGGCCATTGCTCTATATTTTACTTCTGCACTGGTTCTAGCAACAACAATTTGTTTCTTGCTTCTCCAAGTAACTACATTCCCTCCCACGAATGTGCAGTCACCAGATGTAGATCTTCTATCATCTATAGATCCATCCCAATCCGCATCTGTGAAGGCTTCTATCCGGAGGTGTCCATGTTTAGAGAAAAGTAGACCCTTTCCTGGTGCAGACTTCAGATACCGCAAAATGTAAAAGACAGCTTGCATATGTGTATTTCTTGGATCGTGCATGAACTGACTCACCAAGCTAACTGAATATGCAATATCCGGCCTAGTGTGAGAGAGATAAATAAGTTTTCCAACCAACCTCTCATATCTCTCCTTATTAATTGACTTTCCAACCCCAGTTTGTAACTTGTAATTACTTTCAATGGGAGATTCTGCTGGTTTGCAACCTGTCATACCAATTTCTTTCAAGAGATCTAGGATGTATTTCCTTTGAGAAATAAATATTCCTCTTTTTTATCTAGCAACCTCCCAAGAAGTATTGCAACTTCCCTAGATCTTTGATCTCGAATTCCTGGGCTAACAACTTCTTCAGTCGGGCCATCTCTTCATTGTCATTCCATGTCATTGCTATGTCATCAACATAAACTATGAGAAGAGTGAGTTTACCCTTTTGATGTTTCATGAAGAGGGTATGATCATCATTGCTTTGCAGAATCTGTCAAACCAAGCTCTTGGAGATTGCTTCAGTCCGTACAAGGCTTTCTTCAATCTGCACACTTTACCTTGACTTTGTTCAGTATCAAATCTAGGAGGAATCTCCATATGCACCTCTTCTTCTAAGTTGCCACGAAGAAATGCATTTTTCACATCAAACTGTTGTAAGTCCCAATCAAGATTAGATGCACAAGACAAAAATATTCTAATAGTGTTCATTTTTGCAACAGAAGCAAATGTCTCCTGATAATCCACTCCATAAGTGTGAACCCCTTAGCCACCAGTCTTGCTTTGAACCTTTCAATCGAACCATCAGCTTTGTGCTTCACAGTAAAGACCCATTTGCAGCCAACCAATTTCTTATTTAGTGGTGAAATGACAAGATCCCAAGTCTCATTCTTTGACAAGGCCTTCATTTCTTCAATCATAGCTTGCTTCCATTTTGAATCTGCAAAAGCTTCCCCCCAATTGTGGGGAATAGACACACAAGAAATAGACAATGCAAAAGCTCTATAGGAAGGAGATAAGGAACTATAGGAGACAAAGTTAGATAAAGGATGTTTGGTGCAAAATCTGACTCCTTTTCTGTAGCAATAGGTACATCTAACTCTCTAGGAAATGTAGATAACTCACCAGTAGAAGAGGTTTCAACAACAGAAGAGGGATGAGCTTCAATAGATTGCACGATGACTTCTTCAGCTCTCTTTTTTCTTGAATAAGTCATCAAATCAGGTTTATCCAAACGCCCAATAGTCTCCCCCTTAATTCTTTCTTCAATTTCACATTCTCCTGTCTTAGTGGCTTCAATAGTGGGAATCATTTCAACAGTGGGAATCATTTCAACAGTGGGAGTCATCTCTTCATTCTTATAGCTCTACCAGCATTTATACCCTTTCTGTGTTGGAGAATACCCAATAAAGACACATGTAATAGTTCTAGGATCAAGTTTTCCCGAACTCCTTGTGTGAACAAAGCAAACACAGCCAAACACCTTCGGAGGAACAATGTAATCATTCTTACTCTTCAAAGCTTCTAAAGGACTCTGAAAATTGAGGTTTTTAAATAGCATTCTACTGATAAGGTAGGTGGCTACTAGAATGGCATCCCCTAGTAAGGTTTTGGTAAATTCATAGTAAACATTAGAGATCATGCCACTTCTAGCAAACACCTGTTTTTCCTTTCAGCAACCCCATTCTGTGCACTAGAATAAGGACAACTAGTTTGATGGATTATCCCAAAAGACTCCAAATACGCACCAAAATCTTTATACGTATATTCTGTGCCATTGTCAGTTCGCAAGATTTTTATCTTAACCTCAAATTGGGTGCAAATCATCTTATGATACTCCTGAAAACAGGAGAAGACTTCATTTTTGCCTTTAACAAATATACCCAAGTCATCCTAGTGCAACAATCAATAAAAGTAACAAACCATCGACTACCAGACAAGGAAACTGTTTGTGTGGGACCCCATACATCAGAGTGAATAGTTGAAAAAGGGAGAGTATTTTTATTGTCACTTAAAGGATAAGAGTTTCTAGTGTGCTTGGCATATTCACAAGCATCACAAAACAAAGATTCTAGTTTGTTCTAGAAAACAATCTAGGATATAATTTCTTTAGAACAAAAAAGGATGGGTGTCCCAACCGTCTATGCCACTGTATTATTTCTTGGTTGACGTTCTTATTTCCTCCAAAAAAAAGCTTGACCAAAGGGTGAGTTCCATCAATCCAATATAAGTCATCATGCAATCTACCACTACCAATCCTCTTCCTTGTTTGAAGATCCTGAACACACAATAATCAGGAAAGAACTCGACACTACATATTTAGTTGTTTGGTGATGGCTTTAACAAATAACAAGTTAACGGGAAACTCAGGGACATGAAGAACGTCAGGTGTACAGATAACAGAACCTGTTCAAGAGACAGGAGTTAGAGAGCCATTGGCTATTCTGACAGTCCCCTTTGGGACTAGGATAGTAGTTTTGAAAGCCTTTAGAGGAGCCTGTCATGTCACGTGTCTATTCGCACCAGTATCAATAATCCAAGAATTAAGATGGGCATTAAAGGCAATACCTGACTGCACATAATTGGAAGTCCCAACATTAGAAGTGTCAAGTTTGTTCAGGAGACGGCGAAGGAAGGTGCTGAACTTTCTCCGAAGACAAAGTTTCTCCTGAAGCATTTTCTCCGAACGATTCCACATTTTTTGCAATATTAGCTTGACCCCTTGATAGACCGACACGCTTGCCTCCACGACCTCTAGTTGGTCTACCATGCAGTCTCCAGTAGGTCTCTTTTGTATGTCTTGACTTTCCACAGTAGTCACCGCCGTACTAGTGCTAAAGCCTTGAGAAATTTGCGCAATAACAGGGTGATTTGGAGATGCTCGACCAACTTTTCGGTCAAAAACCACAATATATTTCAAACTACCCTGCTAGTAAGCAAACTCATCACACAAATATTTCAATGGGTAGTAAACTCCACAAAACTACATGGAGAACCAGTATATACAGCACCAGAAGCCCCAGGAGTTTTTGTGGCACAAAATTTTGACCACGGGGAACAGGGAAACTCAAATAAGACATGCGCTGATTTGGCCATGTAAACGTGAGTGCCTTAAATGCCTTACCGTGTAATCCAAATAAAGAACTAGCTGTGGGTTTGGTTGGAATAGACCTACTAGGAAAAACTTGGGAATTTCCTACCACATTCTCTATTTTTTCCAATGTTACATAAATGGAACATTTGGAAGCAACATCCGAAGATGTCACTGGAGATGATAGAGACATGGTGAGACATGGCACAAAAGAGGGGAAATTTGTTCCCACAACACCATTTCCTTCATGGTTAAAACCCATCGAACTCGACAGTTTAAAGCGAGCAACAACTGTTCTAGTTGAACCAATATCCAACAAAAACCGTGGCGATTGCCTCAAGGTACTTATGTCACGGTGTTTGGAAAGATTCCAATTACCACCGGAGACGAAACAATGAAGACCACCAGATGCCATCAATGGAGCCATACAATAAAATTTTAAAACTATATCACCCCTCCAAGCACTACCCATTTCAAAGAATGAAGTACCATAGGACGCACATGCAAAGTTTCCAGCACCAAATAGAGAGGAAGGATCAATAGGCACACACCATTGCTTGGTAACTTCATCAGCTACACTTAGCTCAACACATGCTATGGGTTTATTTTTTGCACTACAGTTTTCGGATTTAACATTGAATCCGTAAACCAAAAGCAATAACCAATAGCCATGCCCATCACATTACATTCTTTTAAACGAAAGCTATTTGTCACCTCCAAGCTACCAGAAAAGGTTCCCTGGAATGGCGTCAAACAGATAACAAGCACGCGACCCAAATCAAATGCACAGTGGAAAGGGTAATGATGTCCCAAATCCATGGGTTTCACAATGAAACTATGTGGGGTAGAATCTTGCTCGTTGGCAAAAATTTCATTTGCCACTACTCGAACTCCATGCAATATCCATCCAGCAGCTCCCGTTGAACAATCCTCATCCACCTCGCTAGCACAACAGAAGTTTATTGCCTATTGTCCACCCTCATCCATCCTCATCCTCGTACACACAAGCTAGCACAACAGAACTAGAACGAGTCAATCTATATGACATCTCCACCTCCAGCTCTATTGTGGCTGCAGCTAGGCGCCCCATTAGATCAGAACCTAATGTAGGATTCTTCCCGAAAAGATCAACAATGGAAACAACTTGTAAAATAGAACCAGGAACCACTTCATTTATTGCCTGACTGACAACATATGTACCAACCTCCAACGGTAACGTGGGTTTCGGAAAATAAGGAACCAAAGCATCAACAACAGAATTTGCAAAAGTTTTCATCTCAAAAGCAGAAGCTTGTGGAGTCCCAGCACGGACACCACCAAATCCTTTTATCCCAGAAGATGAAGGAGGTGCCTCCTTCTTTGGTAAAATGGGCTTCGGAATGTAAGTTTGATTCTTGACACCCCGATCAAAACTAACGTTGATCAAATCAATGGAGCTCCGGGGAACCAGCCATTCTGTGTTGTCACCGCGTCCAACACGCAGAGAACCAGTACGTTCCAAAAGAGGTAATTTTCCCGTGAAGTTGGGTAATTCCTTTTTCACTGGGAGAATTGGTTTAAAGCAACCAGAAGTTACGTTCCAAAAACGACGCTCTCGAGCAGAAAAGACCATGTTCTTATGAATATAATCCACAGATTGTGAAACTGCCAAAGAACCATCCAATTTAGCTAACTGCTTTGCAAGTTTAGTTGGGCTCATGTGCAATTGCTGAGCCGCACTAGCAACAATGTTTGCCTCCTCCGAATTCATGATGCCAACAAAACGAGTTAAGAACCTTCTAAAAAGACCTCGCTAGATGAAATAAGCAACTGGACAATCGAGAAGAAAAAGAAATAGAAAGAAACAAAGAAGCGCTCTTAAGTTCTTCTACGACCCTCAAACAAGAAGACCAACCTTCCCGCCAAAGGATTCTGAGTAGCAAGCAAATAGAGTGCAACGACAGCAAGTAATACAAATGACAAAAAGATGATTGCCACGAGATCATACTCGTTCATCTGGATATATTATCAATTAAAATTCATCTTGAACAATAACCAAGACTAACCACCCCTGAACGCTGATTTCTGAGAGAAGCACTTTCCACAATAAATTGTGACAGCTGTGCGAAGGAGATTATTATTTTTTATTTGTATATCGAGAACACACTACACAAAGGGCGTGTAGTTGCCCATATTTACAAGAACTAAAACAAACTTCTAGTCCTTAGCCCTCTCGTAAGGATTCTAATACATCAAAAATAGATTCAGGTTCTTTTAAGACTTCTTGTTTACACCAAAAATAGAACAGGACAAGACATTTCATTTTCAATTTTCGATGCTATTGGCCTTGTCCTCAAAGCATCTTTGATTTCTTTCTTCCCAAATTGTCCACCAAATGCATGCAGGGACAATCCTCCATCTCTCTTTCTCTACATAAGAAATACCCTCGTTGTTCCAGCATGCTAGTACCTCAAATATTCTTCTTGGCATAGTCCATCTGATGCCCATCCAACTATTGAATATCCTCCATAACTGAGTTGTCCAATTACAATGTAAATATAGATGATTTATTGTCTCTGCCTCTTGTCCGCATAAGTAATACTTGGAACAGAGTTGATAACCTCTCTTGATAAGGTTATCCTGAGTCAACACTGCTTCTTTTGCCAATAACCATGTAAAGCATGCAACTTTGTGTGGAATCTTAACTTTCCATATCATCTTCCACGGCCAACACCCGATTTGATTATTTGAAAAATTGAACTCCAAATCTGAAAACTTTCCTTGCCTATGCCCTTGCCATATCATGCAATCTTTCCTAGTTGAGATCCTTTTAAACTGCTCCAGAGTATTATAGAACTATGTTACTCCGCCAATCTCCCAATCCTTTAAAAGTCTTCTGAAGGTTAGGTTCCAACCTTGGTTTACCCATACCTCTCCAACTGTTGCTGCTTGCTGTTGATTTAGGGAAGGAATGTCTGGAAAAAAGTTGTTTCAAAGCTCCTTGTCCTAGCCAATTGTCTTCCCGGATATCTTTATTCCATCTCCAACTCTGACTCTAGACTTGATCATCATTTTAGGCCATAAATTTCTAATAGATCTCCAGAGACTGATCCAATATGGACTATTAATTGCTTTTGTTGTCCATTCTCCTTCCATCTCATATTTTTCTTTAATCACAAGTTTTCATAGTGGCTGATCTAATGCTGCAAATCTCCAGAACCATTTCATCATCAAGCTTTGGTTCTGGACTTTCAAATTCTTGATCCCAAGACCTCCTTCCTTTTTGCTAGCTAAAAGAGACACCCATTTAAATAAATTTTTCTATTTTCACTCTTACCTTGCCATAAGAAGTTTCTTCGCAATGCATCTATCCTTTTCAATACATTTGCATGGAAGGGGAAAGAGAGACATCATATAAGTAGGCATTGCATCAAGCACATAATTAATTAGAATCAATCTACTCCCCAAAGGTAGGTACTAATTTTTCCAATTTGCCAGCTTCTTCTCACACTTTTCTAACACCCCATTCCATATCCCCTTTGACTTACTCTTGGCCCCTAAAGGCATCCCCAAATAAACTGTTGGCAACTCCCCAATCCTTCCTCCAAGAATTCCAGCTAAGTTATGAATATCTTCCAGCTCATTAACGAGATATATAAAACTTATGTTCCAATTAATGTGTAATCCAGATGCGGCTTCAAAGAGAATGAAGATCACCCTCAACATCATTAGTTGGTTCTTATTAGCTTCACAAAAGACCAATGTATCATCTGTATATTGAAGATGAGATATCACAAAATTGCTATCGACCCTGGAACTCACTTTGAAACTCCTAATCTAGTGCTGTCAAAGGCGAAAAGCGCAAAAAAGCTCTAAGGCCCATTAGGGCTTTAAGCGTAGAGCGAAATAAAGCGTGGGCTTTAATGATAAAAGGTACAATTGGAGAAAAAGTAAAAATATATATAGTCTAAGGTCAATAATTATAAGTATGAATAACACGTACAAACAATAAAAATTGAAAAAGAATTACGATAAAATGGAATATCAATTGTTTAGTGTTGCCTTTTTAGGATTACATTCATTGACAAGGAAAAGTATGCTTTAGAGCCTTGATGCGACACTAAAGTGCCCTCAAAGCGAGGCGAAACACTCAACATGATTTGAGCCTCGCTTCAGGGATTAAAAGTGCTTTAAGCGCGCCTTTGACAACACTGCGTAATTCTGTTTGTTTTTTATTTGAGCTATCTCTAAAATATGATTTAGACCTTTCATGGCAATGATAAAGAGGAAGGAGGACGAGGGATCCCATTGTCTCAAACCTCTTTGAGAAGGAAAGAATCCAGCTGGAGAGCCATTGCCTAGTATTGAGAATTTGACCGTGCTGATACAAAATTTGACCCAATTAATCCATTTCTCTCCAAAGCCCATTTTCATTAGAGTACCTAGTAGGAACTTCCAATTTAAATGATCTTATGCCTTCTCAACATCCAATTTGCATAATATTTCAGGTTCTTTACTTTTGGTTGTTGTATCTACACATTCATTTGCTATTAAAATAGCATCCACAATTTGCCTTCTATGAAGGCCATCTGTTGTGTATCCACCAATTTATTCAACACCCTCTCGAGTCTCTCTGTTAGCAACTTTGAGATGATTTTGTAAAGCTACCAATAAGACTGATAGGCCTGAAGTCTCTTACCTCCAACCTTCTTAGGTATCAATGAGGTAGCATTGAAGCTTTTTAAATATTCCTTGAGCATGGAAATTTTGAACAGCCGCTACTACTTCATTGTGAATGGCGTCCCAGGAATGGCTAAAGAAAGCCATAGAGTAGCCATCCGTGCTTTATGCCCTGCACATAACTTGACAATTTCCCATATATCCTTTCACCAAATGGACTTTGCAACATTTGATTCTCATTTGGGGTAATCATAGGGCAGTCCTATTTCTCTTTTGATGTCTACAACGTTCTCCACAACAAAGAGCTTTGAATATTTGTCTCCAAGCCACCTCCTCTTGTTTAGCAATCTCCTCTAATTCCATTGATAAGGCTGTTTTTGTGTAGACTTCTTCTTCATTGAAGTTCCTTTGATCCTGTTACTCTTCCAATTCTGCAAGTTGATTGACAATATTTGCTTTTTGTAATTTCAGATTTCCTTTGAGTGGTTTTGCTCCATTTTGTAAGCTTCTCCTTCAAAGCTTTCAATTTAAAAGCTAAAGTAAAATCAGGTCTCCCTTCACAGATAAAAGACTCCCACCATCCTTTAATTCTATCTTGAAACCATCAGTTTGCGGCCACCAATTTTCAAACTTGAAATAAGACCTAGCAGGTTCCTAGTTTCCACATTGAAACATCAGGGGTGTATGATCAGATGTGATTCTATGAAGTGTAGTATGTTTGATGTTTCGGAAGCCTTCATTCCAGTCCACTAAGATCAAAAACCTATCCAATCAAAAAGACCTCTAGCACCACCCAACTCCCACCAAATATTCTCTTTCTTTTCTATCGTTTGGACACACTAGATAAATGCCAAGTAAAATCTTGAGATTTACCAGAGAATTTACAAAAAATTGAATAAGCACTTACACTACTGACCTCCCCTTCCCAAATTTTGCTATACCAAAGTACTACAATTCCCCTTCTAGTCTCACTAGCTTCCGTTGTGCAAACTTTCCCCATCTATTTGTCCAAAGTTCTTTAATAATTTCCCTAATATCCCCTTCTACCTTGGATTCTTGGAAGCAATTAACATCTGTTTTCCAGCTGTGAATCAAACTCTTGATCAACAATCTTTTCCTGTATCGATTTAGCCCCCTCACATTCCATGAGACAATATTCACCTTCATTGATCATGAATAATAATACTTCCCCCTAGTTTCTGTCATTTGCATGTCTGAATGTTCTTTGTTTGCTTGCCTCTTCTCATCAATCTTCATTAATAACTCTAAAGCATCTTCCTCGCATCCTCATAAATCCACTCCAAATTCTTTGCCATGCCGAATTATATTCTGATGAACCCATAGTGATACTTTGAATTCTGGATCCTTTTCTATCTCTACATGTTGTAAGTTCGTTGTGCATCTTCAATTACCCAGCCCACTTCTTTGCTTCCTTCACATGTCTGCATGTTCTCTCCTTCTGGAGCTTCGAGAGAATTACCACATTCTTCAAAAACTGTCATGGAATTTTCTTCATTGGATCTATTTTGTTGTTCTCCATCCCCTTCTTTTTTTGAATCTTTTTTCTCTGTCTGTTATATTCTGCATTGCTAAAGAGACTGATGTCGTAGCAGCATGATTTGCATTTAACTCTTCCATAAAGGAATCGGGCCTGGGCTCATATTGGAGGCCCTCATGTGTTAAAAAATCTGGAAAGCTTTGGGCCAACAAATCTGGGCCCAAGGAGCTTTTTAACTGACTTAACTTCTGAATTGGGACCAATTCTTGACCTTTTCTCCCACGTGAGAAGCCACGTGTGGATTCCAAAATTTTGATTTGTGGAACAACTTGTATTTCTGCCACTATAGAAGAACCCGCGTGCCTTGTCACATCTGTACTTAGAGCCCCCCTCCCTGACACATACTCATCCTCTACAGCCCAGCTGTCCGAAGCCTTCTCTCCTCCTCCTTCTCCGGCTAAAGGTCTCAGTGGTATCTCACACCACACATGAATATGCTAAATTAACCAAGGGCGGATGCACAATGGTAGTTACGGGTTCAATTGAACCCATAACTTTCGACGCAAAGTAGAAAGTTGTGTAAAAATTTATTAAAATTGCGAAAACAATAGATTTGAACCCATAACTTTAAAAGTTTATGGGTTCAATGTTAAAAAACTTAAAAGTTGAACCCCCAAAATTTAAATCCTAGATCTGCCTCTGAAATTAACCCTTCGAAACCCATCTTCACTGATTTCGGAACTGATGGGAATGGTCAAAGTCAAATTCAAAGGGTAATTCATTAATTCTAGTCTAAGATAAGAAACGTATGCAGTGACAATTGTTTTTGAATGGCGATTCTTGTAATTTACAAAATTCATAGGCCTATAGGGGTAGCAATACTGTAAAATTATCCATTTTGTAGAGAGTTAATAAAAGATTAGCAGGATGATACAAGAGACGTGGGATGACAGGCAAGAGATCGCAGGATAGTACAAGACACCTTTCTCCAAAGGAGGAAGGTGTTATTGATTTAAAGGAATATATCTAGCATCTCATCATATTGAATCACCCATTATCGTAGCTTATAGAACCTTCATTTCTTCTGGAAATTTTCTTAAAACGCATTGACCCTTTTTGTGCTTTTCACTTTTTGGAAACATTGCCTTTGTACAGATAGGAGCACCTATATCGCTATAAATCTTCTGGTGCTTCAGGATAGTGTTTTTACAAGATTTTCTAGATTTGTATAAGTCTTATCCGCAAGAATCAAAATTTCTTCCCGTAAAAGACTAATCTGAATTTACCTTGTCAAAAAAAAAAAAAAAGAAAACTACTAGTGAATCTGATCATTTATGGGATTATACTACCGAGGAATTAGATATAGGTGTACGAAGTATGTTGTTCTTGGGGGATTGTCATTTGGATTGAATGCTGAACTAACTATATCATTTCAGCGCTTTTTGAAGAGAAAAAAAAAGAAACTATAATTTTAGCAAGTTTTTGTTTTCTTAATCCTTGCCTCACATTTCAGTAGTGGTGTTAGTTTCTCTCCACTATTTTGTTTGAGAAGTAACCGTTATATTGGGGAAAAATACTTATTGTTTACGCAACTGTAGTATCGTTCGGCTCATGATATGTGTGCTTGGTTTTGTGGTGCATACTTTCTTGCTTCTTATTTCTCTTTGGTTTCTTTCAATTTCGCAATACAGACATGTTAATCTTTGTTTTTCTTTTGTCCCATCTTTTTCTTATTTCCTATAATTTCCTTCCGTTGCTTGTTTCATTTTATCAGTTCTATTATGGCTTTGGTGATCACATTCCTGTTAATTTGGCAGCAAGACAATGTTTCCAATCAGCGCGAACATATTGTTCTCCGCCTTGCAAATGAGCAGACCCGGCTTAGTATTCCTGTAGAACCTGAACCGGTAGGTTTTATATCATGTTATACCTTTTATAGAAGATATATTTGGATATGGATGCATCTCATGATTTTGCTTTCTCATGTTGTTAAACCTTATGTCAGTAAGAAGTTTTATTTTCCCTCTATGGCTGTATTGAAGAAAGTCATTTGTCTAAATGGAAAGATGTAATGCACTTGTAAAAATCGGACCTAATATTATATCCTATGTTGGATATGCTTCTTTTTATCTTATTTGAGAAATCTTTGTTGTCGTAGTTGGTCACTAGGTTTTAGCTGTGAGAAATCGTAGTTTTGGTTGTAATTAAAATGATAAATTTACATAAAGGTGCTGTGTAGGTTGTGATTTGGTGGTGTTTGGCTGTAGCGTGGTTCGAGAACATTTTGTCGTCTACTTTTTGCAAATGATACCTTATTATTCTTAAAGGCAACTTAAAAGTAACAAGGTTCTGATCTGTGTCTCTTGAAAGTTATTCCCTTGACGATCCTGATGAGATTTGTCAATTTTGTTGGATTAGTTTGTTTTCATTCAGTTTAGGACTGCTTTTCTGCTCACGTGCTTTTATCTTATTTACAGAACTAGAACAATAGATACTGTGATACGTTGTAGTTTCACTGTCTTGGTATGGCTGCTGATAACTAAATGGTAGCACTCTAATAAACCACGATATCTGGGATAAATTTCAATATCCAAGATAATATTGGCAATTGATGATCTTATATTATCTTGGACTTTTGAATGCCATGTGTAGAACTCTTGCAATTGTTTCTTTGTCTTTTAGCAAAGGTTGGGAAGAACTGGAGAAATAAGAATTCTTCTTCTTCTTTATGAGATAATATTTCAGCTGTTCTATTTATTTAGATGATGTGAGAGGTCACACTTTATCGATACCTTCATTAATTTATTTCTAAGTCCAGATCTGTGTATCTCTAACTTCCAGATATTGGATGAGGCTGCTGTACTGAAGGTCTTCTTGAAGTCCCTTGATAACTATATCAAGTGATGCAACTATTTGGACATCCCACCTGTGTGGAGCAAGTAAGGTTTCATGTTCAGCGTGTTTTGAGCGTGCACTGTAAAATTATTTTGTCTTAATAGAACTGTAGTTTTTCTACTTGGAAAAATATTTTCATCTTAGTAGGCGCTTGGACATAAGAATTGTAAAATTCGAAAAAATGGTGAAATTATTTTTCAAGTTAAAATGGTATTTGAAATTTAGAGTTGTGTTTGGACATAAATTCCAGTTTGGGTTGTTTTTGAAGTTTTGTCAGTGATTTTAGTGAAAATTTTGAAAAACAACATTTTGCAATTTTCAAGTTTTCGAAAATTTCCAAAATGCATCTTCAAGTGAACATTGGAACTTTTATGAATAAACGCTGATTTCGAAAAAAAGTGAAATTTTTGTGGAAAAATCTTCCATCAAATTTTATGTCCAAACGGGCACTTAGTATAGTGAAAAACTACCATTGACTTGTTTTGTGCTCTGAGTTTCTGATACTTTGCTTCTGCTTTTGCAGTTTGGATGTAGTTAGCAAGGAGAAGAAGTTGTTACTCATTTCTTTGTATTTCTTAATTTGGGGTGAAGCTGCTAACATTCGATTCGTTCCAGAATGCTTGTGCTACATATTCTATCATGTATGTCAATTTGGTGTACCTTTTGTCTCTTGACCATTTTAGAAATCCTTTCAATTTGATGATCTCCATTCTCCTTTGTCTTCTTCTTGTGATAATTAAAGTACTCTCTAGGTCAGTATGTTCTAAGTTTGCTCTTTAAGTGTAATTTGCTCTTTGTCACCAGGGAGTTCTCTTTGGTGGGAGGGTATGTGGGGTTGTCGGATTAGAGGGTGCACTATAAATTTCTTAAAATGAAATGGCAAAAGCCAGAAGAGAGAAGCCATAACTATGATTATTTCATCCCAAGTGTTTTGATCTTATGGAACAATTAATTTCATGACAGATGGGAAGGGAACTGGAGGAGATACTACGATAGCAGGTTGCACAGCCTGCTAAGAGCTGCATGTCTGATAATGGCGTGTCATTTCTTGATCAAGTAATATGTCCTGTTTATGATGTCATTGCGGCGGTATGTTTTTTGTTTTTTCCCCTGTTGTAGCCTACTTTCTGTTTCTAAAGATCATTGACAGAGACTCATACATGTAATATTTGACTAAATATGTATGTACATACATACGCATACTCTTAATTGTCGAACCTGTTTTTGATTTTGATTATTATTACAGTATGTAGTGACATTATCATCAGTGTACAATTGTACATACAAAGGCATCACAGATTCTTTTGGACATTTATTGCTGTTGTGAAATCTCTGTTGACGTGCTAATGGTTGACTTATGGTACTGTGTGTTTTGACAGATCCCACTTATCACTTATATCCATCATCTTTTCCTGATATTCTTGAATGGCTATGCAGTTTTGTCATCCCTACTTATTTTTAACCATCTTTGTGTATTAGAAGATGCTGTTGGAACACATCTATAAATCTTTGGATTTGATCTTTCACCAATTTCAGTTGCTTCTTACTCTTTCCATCTGTATGTTGAAGAATCTAATCAATAAGCATCTTCCAGAATAACAGATCTATAGTGCAGACATGTCATATTTACGAGCTTCAAAGTAGTGTGGAATTCTTAGGAGACTTAAAAATTTCTCCCTCCTGGACATTAACAACTAGAACCAGCTAATATTAACTTTCAATAATTCACTCTTAGTCTTTCGAAATTGTGGGCATTGGAGGGTGGAGAAGGGCAGAAATAATGATTAAAACAAAATTTTCGTGTATTTTGGGATGCTTATTGATTTGTTAGCTTACAGGAGGCTGGAAACAATGAGAACGGACGAGCACCTCATTCTGCTTGGAGAAACTATGATGATTTTAATGAGTATTTCTGGTAAGCTTTACTCCCAAGGTTGTAGGACTCCCACTTCTGCAATCTTTTCATTGACCCTTCCACTGCGCTGCAGGTCCCGGCATTGCTTCAAGCTTGGCTGGCCATGGCGGAAGACTTCTTCCTTCTTCCTGCATCCAACACCCTCAAAGGTTTGAGATTTTCTCTTGGTATTATTATGCATGTTACATTGTGATATCCCATTTTTATTAAATCTCGCTAGAGGTATATTTGTATCATTTTGCAGGTTATAATATGAAAATGAAGAGCTTCATGTTCTCAATTTAGAAGTGTTGTATCCCTTCTGCTGCAAAGTAATATAGTTCATGTTTCTTGGAAGGAAGAAAGTGGCATTGCTCCACAGAATAATAATTGTATTAAGGATGGTAGTTTCAATTGAAAGCCCTACAATGTGGTGAATTAAATTACCCGTTATCAGAGCTCATGCAACCTTCACTTAAAGAATTCTTGAAACACATTGACCCTTTTTAATAAATCAGGATATAACCCTTTTTTGAAAAGAGAAATTGAATACATTTGATTCTGTTTCGGTAGCTCTCTTGACTCTTTCTGTAAGGCGGCATATATGCTTCCATATGTAGTATCTTTGACTGCAATCTTCAATTGAGTGAAAATTTGCATCATTTTTCATTATCTTTTTACAGTTACCGGTCAGCATTAGTCGGTCTTAGATCTTGGTGGCTGTGGATAATTTAGTATCAATCTGGTTACTATGAATTTCTTATAATACACTTACAGGCGGACATAAAGTATTTGTTACTGATTTTCATGTGTATTTCCAATCTCTAGTTTGTGGAACATTGTACTCTTGTTTCTTGCTAAGTTCTGCTTTATAATTTTTTAGGTTTCAATTCTTTTAGCTTGTAACTTCCGTTTCCTATCTGCTACAGAATATTCTTAAATCTGGAGGTGGCAAGCGCAGGGGAAAAACTTCTTTTGTTGAGCACCGGACATTTCTCCATCTTTATCACAGTTTTCATCGTCTTTGGATGTTTCTTTTCATGTTTTTCCAGGTCTGCTACTCGTTACTGATAGCCATGATATTTCATCTTTTCTTTAATCTGCCGGTTCTTGTTATCTTTCAGTTTACTTTGTCTCATCCCTTTTTGTGGTTTTGTTTGAGGATTAAGAGTGCACTCCATCAACGCATCTACTCTTTTCAAATGGAAAAAAATGCATTCTATCAATTCCTTCGTCTGTGTTTTTTTTTTGGGTCATGTTGTGAGCAGCCAGAAGAGGAGCCTTGGCGTAACTGGTAAAGTTGCTGCCATGTGATTAGGAGGTTACGGGCTCGAGCCGTTGAAATACCTATTGCAAAAATGTAGGGTAAGGTTGCGTACAATAGACCCTTATGGTCGGGCTCTTCCCCGGACACCGCGTATAACGGGAGCTTAGTGCACCAGGCTGCCCTTTTTGTTGTGAGCAGCTATGTACTACTTTGCTGTGTCTATGGGAGCAAGGAATTTAATTTGCTGTACTTGAGCTTGGTTGCTCCCTTTTACCATATGATTTCTGCGGTGAATCTAATACTATCTTCTTTTGTCTTTTTATTATCTTGAGCCGAGGGTCTTTCGGAAATAGCCTCTCTACCCGCTTGGGGTAGGGGTAAGGTCGGCGTACACACTACCCTCCCCAGACCCCACTTGTGGTATTTTACTGGGTTGTTGTTGTTGTTGTTGTTGTTGAGCTTGGTTGCTTGATATGGAATTTTTGTTTCTTGGCATTTCTTTGCTTTCAATAAATTATCTTCAGTGCTTATTTTCACCCTACTCATTTATTTGTCGCTCCTTTCCAATATCCTCAGGGAATGACTATCTTTGCCCTTAATAATGAGCGATTCAACTTTAAACACTAAGGGAAGTTTTGAGTCTAGGACCTACGTATGTCGTGATGAAGCTAATCGAGAGTATGTTTCTCTGGCATCTCTTTTCTCCAAAAGCGGTCCATATTTACCTATATTGAACTCTAACTGTAGCTGAAGTATTTATCTATCTGCAGGTGTTTTGGATGTTATCATGATGTATGGTGCATACTCTACATCAAGACGCGTAGCTGTCAGTCGGATTTTCCTTCGTTTTATTTGGTTCAGCATAGCTTCTGTATTCATATGTTTCCTTTACGTGTATGTAGCTTATTGTTCTTTATCGCTTCACAGAGCTCTTACTTTGATTCTTCCTTATCCTTTCTTTTAATTCTTCTTCTCGTGGCAACCCACCCGTTTTGTAATGCGCAATAACGTTTGGTCATGAATTTTATGACAGGAAAGCTCTTGAAGACAATAGCAACCAAAATTCCAACTCAACTGTCTTCAGAATTTATGTTGTTGTCCTTGCAATCTATGCTGGAGTTCAGTTTTTTGTCAGCTTTCTGTTGCGGTTTCCAGCTTGTCATCGTTTAACAAATCGATGTGATAGTTGGCCCGTGGTTCGTTTCATCAAGTGGATGCACCAGGTTTCACATTTTTATCAGATTTTTTTGAAGGATGATCATTCCTTACTGCCCTTTGTTTGAGATGTTCTAATAATAATTTTGCTATCCTTTTTTGTCCTAAGGAGCACTATTACGTTGGCCGGGTCATGTATGAGGGAACTTTCGACTTCATCAAGTAATCCATTTATCTTTACTTCCTTATGAATAACTATCTAGTGCCAAAAGTAGAGAGCAAGAGCTTTGCCAAACGGTACTTCAATTTTATTTGCCAAATTTAATTTTACCTTTATCAAGACAAACTCTATCTATGTGAGTTGGGGTGGCCATCTGAATGGTACCAACACTTCTGGAAGACCACTTTCCTCTAGAGTTGTGAATTATATTATTAACTCAATGATCGCTTTTGGCTAAATTGGCCCTTGAAGTTCATGAATTTGACTATGATCCTTTGTTTCTTGGTTACATGAGCTAATTTTGTATGTATTTGACATTACCTTAGTTCTTTTTGTTCTTGTGAATTGGCATGAGAATAATGCATGAACTTCCTGTCTCTTCACTGTTCCACTACTATCTCCTAGGAGTGTGTTTTATTTTTGTAATCGGGTTTCAAAGAAAATTTGCTCGTATAATTATTAATTACATGCCTTTCCAATTTATGCTTTTGTTATGAACAGGCAGCCCTCTCTTTTATGCAGTAGACTCCTTTGTGATGTGAATCTTGTTTTTTTTTTCTACTTTTTTTTTGTTTTGAATCTTGGTTTGGTGAATTACTGAGGAAATCTTTTTTTCTGGGTTCTCTACATTGTTTGGTGGATGATAGCTATTTTAGCTGATTTATCCAGTTTATCTGCCTGTGCTGGAATCTCATCTGACAAATTTCATTGAATGTAGGTATATGGTTTTTTGGCTTGTCGTCTTGGGAGGAAAATTTGCTTTTGGCTATTTTCTTCTGGTATGTGTTGGTTTTTCTTCTGACATCGATCTATAGCCTTTACTGGTGAGGTATTGATTTTGCTTTGATTTCATGTTGCAGATTAGGCCGTTGGTTGAGCCGACGAGATCTATACTGGATATGGATATTCAGCAGTACTCTTGGCATGATTTTGTTTCTAAAAGTAGGCAACCCTGTTGTTGTTACATGCCTTTGTGGTTGAATTGAAATTCTTTCTGGTATTCTTTGTCGATTTCAGTATTTATATGTATACTAATAACCTCTGCAGTCTCTGTGGTATGGTCAAGGTTTATTGAGAGTTTAATCAGGGTCTCAACTTCCATTAAGTATTACTTACTCTTTTGGCAGATAACCATAATGCATTGACGGTTGCAAGCTTTTGGGCACTGGTTTTTATCGTAAGTTTTAATCTCTTCTGATGTGTAAATGCAGATCAGATATTTTCCATTGTTGGTCGATTAATTCTGATCACTGATTATTTTTCTTAAGTAGTAGATTAGGGATGTCTGCACCAAGCTGTGGAATCCTTATGATCTTAAATGCAGTTACCTTAATGACCTATGCTTTGCTTCTTTGGATATTGCTTACTGTGTTGTTTTCATTGAACTTGATTTAAAGACGTTGGCCATATGCTTGTTTATCTCAGATGATACGTTTGAGCATGTACATTTGTAGTTGGACATGTTTTTAACTTTCAGGTAAGATGCATCTAGTATACACGTCGGCATTTGCTAGAGCCTGATTGACTTAATTTTGTTCATAGGGAAGTAATCTTCATCTTAAGAGGTATGTTACTGGAAAATCTTAAGAGGGCCAATTGCAATGATCTGAGTTGCCTCGTACATTACCATAAGATTTTTAGATAATGAGATATTCCTCAAGTATGCTTTGTGTTATACTTGTCAGAAGGAAAAGTAGTGCTAGTTTACACTGTAGTTTCGGCATTTATTTGGATTCCTCATTGGTAGTATCTTTATTTTGCTATGAGAACTGGTAAGCGTGCTAATAATGAGAAATATTTGTCCACCTTGGTGAATGCCATGCCCTTGTTTGGGCATGAGGTGCTACTTTTTAGGCTCGAGTGTCAATCCTCAGGTGCTTTTTCACTAATGGTATGTTATAGGTACTTTTCCAATTGTGTTGTGTCTTGTGGACGTTTTGTGAGGTTAGAATTGCATCCTGCAAAAGCTGGGTGAATTTGAGTGTGGTGTTGGGCTTGAGCGCCAATTTGACGCACTATACTTTCATTGGTTATTGATTAGAATTTGTTTCCTCGGATGAATTCTCTGCTTTTGGATATTTCATTCTAATGGCGGGGATTCCTAACATTAACTTATCCATGATCCTGTGGGGTGATACTTCTAAATGCTTGTGAGCGGATGCACATGCAACTAAATAAGTGACCTGTACTTCCAAAATGTAATTTTCCTCCTCCAGTCGAATTATGTCAAACAAAGATGACTGCCTGGGCTGGTGCACTCTATGTTGTACCCCTTAAGTCACTTTTCGCTTAGTAATTCACGGAGGTTTCTTGCTTTAACAATGTTTGAACTGGAGCATTGAGGCTTTTTGACATAAATAGCTTGTATGTTGGTCATATGACTTTTTTGCACTTACGCTTTGGTCAATCCTCTAATTGCCAATTAGTAATCAACCAGATAATGTATTGGTACAAAAGGTGCTTGTGAAGTGTTTTTTGTCAACATCTTCTTGTTGTTATTACTAATGCAGGTTACCTGTTCGATACTCATCTATTTTATACTGTTTTATCGGCTATATGGGGCTTTCTTCTGGGAGCACGAGATCGTCATGGGGAGGCAAGCTGTTTTTTTATTTTACTTATATATTGTGTCTATAGTTCTCCTTGAAAATGGATGTTACCATTCAAATCCTTGGTTTGTTGTCTGACAATTTGTGGATGTATTCCAGATGTCAGCCCCTTTCTAACAATATTCTTAACAATGATATCAGATACAATCGTTGGATGCTATGCATAAACGTTTCGAGGAATTTCCCGAGGCTTTTATGGACAGTCTTCATGTGCCTCTTCGAAATAGGTGTCTCCATTTATTTTACCCAATTAAACATTTATGAATGACAGTCAATTTGATTCGTATACCTTTTTCTCACTGTGTCCAAATGCCCACCTGTTTTGTAGGGCGTCGCTTCTGTCTTCTGGTCTGGTGAGTCTATTCACTTTCTGTTTCTAATTAATCTGTCTACTGATGTCTGATGTTGACACTTGGCTTAATTGGTGTCTTAAATGTGAATTGCTGCATTTGAAATAGTTGCAATTAGTATCTTGTTCACTTCGCTAACCATTGTAGTGTACTTTTACTGTATATTTTTATAAGGTATATGCCACTCAATTTCTCCAAGAGGTTTTGGTGAATCATGAATGGTTATTGGGATGTCCATAAACTACCGATTTTCCTGCCATGTGGAGATCTCACCAAATATTGGACATTTTAATTTGATTTTTACCCCGGCTGCTGCGTCTTCTAAACATTTCTTACTGCAATAACATTTGTCTTTATATCTCATGCTGAAGCTCCTTGTTTGCTTTAGGTGCATCATGTTACTTCTAAAACACAGTTTTCTGATATATTTGTTATTGTCACCAATACGGTGTTAGCTCAAAGCACATTAAAAAGGTTTCTATTTCTGGATTCTTCTGTCTTATATTTTATGGTTACTAAAGATGAAGCACTGATATTATGGTTTCACATTTTATCTCAACTTATGTGGAGCTTGCCTCCAGGGCTGTGGTTAAATGGTAGAGACGTAGCATGTGAAGTGTGGTTAGGCATACATTACGAGTTTGAACTTTGTCACGACAAAGCTTGGTATGTAAGTGGGAGCATGGTAGAGGGGTGGCACTCCCATACTCCCCGAGTTTTGAGCCTGTGAGCATAATAGGAGTTGGGCCAACTAACTCATTGGGGATTTCTCAGTTATAACAGAAAATGTTTCCTGGTTTTTTGACTGTAACATATTTTTAGTGCTAATTTATTCAAAATCTTATATTTTGTTTTTTTTAATATTATATTGTTGTAAAAAGCAGGTTTTGGAAAGAAACAAAGCTGATGCTGCTCGATTTGCACCTTTCTGGAATGAAATCATCAAGAATCTGAGGGAAGAAGATTATATTACTAATATGTGAGTGTTTGTTTTTCGCAGTGTTATCAAAGGCAAAACGCGCAAAAAAGCTCTGAGGTCCGTTGGGGCTTTAAGCGCAAATCACAAATAAAGCGTGGGCTTTAACAAAAAAAGGCGCAACGGGAGAAAAAGTAAAAATATGCATGTAGTCTCCAAGATTAATCATTATAAGCATTAATAACAAATATATGGACAAAGAAATTGAAAATAATTTAAGATAAAAGTGAAATATCAATTGTTTAAGGTCGCTTTTTCAAGATTACACTCATTGGCGAGGAAAAGTATGCCTTAGAGCTTTGATGTGATACTAAAGCGCCCACAAAGCGAGGTGAAGCGCTCAACGTGTTTTGAGCCTCGCTTCATGGTTTAAGCGCGCCTTTGACAACATACTTTTTCATTATTTCACTAACCACATTTTCTGTTTGGCACTAGCTAAATTGATATGCCTCTCATATTTTTGATGGATTGATTTTCAACCTACAGGGAAATGGAACTGCTTTTGATTCCTAAGAATTCTGGGTGTCTGCCCTTGGTTCAATGGCTGCTTTTCCTATTGGCTAGCAAGGTGGAGCAGTTACAGTGCTGACAGCTCTTTTTGTTTTCTCTTTTTACACAAAATGTAATTTGTGCCCTCTATGTATTGTCATGTTGAAAAGCCACATATCTTTACATTTTTGCTGACTATGCAGATATTTCTCGCAAAAGATATTGCTGTGGAGAGTAAAGACTCCCAAGATGAGTTATGGGATAGGATTTCAAGGGATGATTACATGCAATACGCGGTTGAGGAGTGCTATTACGCCATCCAGTTTGTTCTTACATCCATATTAGATGATGAGGGAAATGATGAAGGAAAGACGTGGTAAGATGTCATAGCCTTCTTGTGTCCGTCTGTTTTGAATGAACTCACATCAAATATCTGTTATTAGAACTATGCATAGTCAGTTATGTTCTTTGCTTTCTTTCTGTACTATGTAGAGTTGAAAGAGTATATGAGGACATTCGTGGGAGCATAGCTAAAAGGAGTATTAATGTGGATGTTGAACTGAATAAGCTGCCACTGGTGATTCAGAAAGTTACTGCACTGATGGGAATACTGGTACATATTCTTTCAGGCTTCATAACGATTGTACTGAAGACACATAGGTTCTCTGCGTCCGTTCGAGTATTTCCTATTTTCTGGTGTCTTTACCATCATTAACAGTGACGATAAGATAGTATTGTACTTACTCTAGGAATAAGTTTGAAAATCAGCAATTCAATTTGGTGCTTACCTAAGAAGTGGCAACTATCTTTTTTTTTTTTTTTGAGAAGGTAACATATTTGTATATTAGAAACACACTACACAAAGGGTGTGTAGTCCCCCATATTTACAAGAACCAAAACAAACTCCTAATCCTTATTCTTCTCATAAGGATCCTAAAACATCAAAAATAGATTCAGATTTTTCTAAGACTTCTTGTTTACACCAAAAATAGAACAGGACAAGACATTTCATTTTCAATTTTTGGATGCTACTGGCCTTGTTCTCAAAACATCTGTGATTTCTTTCTTCCCAAATTGTCCACCAAATGCAAGCAGGGATCATCCTCCATCTCTCTTTCTCTCCAGAAGAGATACCCTTGTTGTTCCGGCATGCTAGTACCTCCGATATTCTTCTTGGCATAGTCCATCTGATGCCCCTCAAACTATCATAACCTTTCTCCACAGATTTAGCAAATCTACGAATCTTCCCTTGCACATGCTCTGTGGCCTTCTGAATCTCTGCTGCTCTCATCAAGTTCTACCTTTCCACACCTGACCCCCCCTTCCCCCACATAACCTCCTCTTTCTTTACTGTAGTAAGATAAGTTTTTTGAGTTTCAACACTCCCATTTTCACTGTATGTCTCGTCATACTTGGTGTCCAGCACAGGCATGGGAACCTTCAGATATAGGTGATACATATTTTTTTCCCCTCCAACTCCATGACGGGAAGCTGCATTGGTCAACACACATTATGTTTCCTCATTGTCTTTCTTATTTCAGTTGAGATTGTTGAGAGGATTTCTCTTTCGTTGTCAGTTTCAAATGTCTGAGTGGGTATTTATCTTTTTCTGCCTTTCTGCTAATGATCTCTTGAATACTTTCATGTAGAAAAAGGAGCATACACCGGAGCTTGAAAGTGGGGCTGTTAAAGCTATTCAAGATCTGTATGATGTTCTGCTACTTGATGTTCTTCGCTTTAATATGAGGTACTTCGGATGACTTATCATTTTTGGGATTATTATACTCTTTGAATGCGGAGCATAATACTATCATATCGTTTTAGAGAACACATTGAGACATGGAACATTTTATCAAAGGCAAGGAATGAAGGCCGGTTGTTCTCAAAATTGAAGTGGCCGAGAGATCCTGAGTTGGTACGCTTGTATCTGGTTTCCTTTCACATTTTGTTCTTAATTTTTTTCGGCACCTGTTTGCTCCTCGTTTTCTGAATTTGGTACATAAAATGCATGAAATATTTGCAGAAGGAACTGATTAAAAGACTCCATTCGCTTCCAACTATTAAAGAATCTGCTGCCACCGTACCTAAGAATCTTGAGGCTAGACGCCGGTTAGAGTTTTTCACCAATTCTCTTTTCATGGATATGCCTGTAACAAACCTGTCCGTGAGATGTTATCCTTCAGGTATGTTCTATCACATTGCTACTGTTCATTTTACCATCTTCATTGACCTATTCCGTGATAATTTTCTTCTCTTGCAATGTGTTAACGCCATATTATTCGGAAACTGTTCTTTACAGCATGTCAGAACTCCTAAAGAAAAATGAAGATGGAATTTCTATTCTATTTTACCTTCAGAAAATATATCCAGGTAATCTTTGTTTCTTTGTGCAAAGCGGTAAATAGAAATAGCTGACATTTTGCATCTATGTTGCGCGGAATCTTGAAAATGCTGCTCAGAACAAAAAATGTACTCAGTTAAATGAACATCTGAGCTTTTAAACTGTTATTTTATCTGTCCCATTTTATGTCAACACACTTTCCTTTTTAGTCTATCTAAAGAAGATGACACCTTTTTATATTTTACAACAAATTCTCTTTAACTTCTAGTTTTACCCTTAAAGACATAGTTTTATAGCTACAGAAATGTCTATGACATGTCTTAGACCGCAAGTTTCAAAAGTGTTTCTTATTCTTAAACTATGTACCTAGATCATGTGATGGTTGGAAAACCAATGCAGAGGCGCGTGCTCCAACCGTTCGGGCATATGGTAAACCAGGTCAAAATTTGCAAGAAGTAGAAAAATCTGAGTACAATTAGGTTATTTCCACGCCACAACCATGCAAATACTCATACGGAGAAATAAAACAGAAGTACATGTATTTCGATTAAAATAGAGCTTATGTTCTCATTGTCATATTTCACAAAGCAAAGCGAGCATGTCAGCATGGGACGTAGGTAGCACAGATTCTTTATCTGCATTTTTAATCTGCTGATTTAATTTAGGGACTTCCGTAGTTGCTCTGAGTCTAGGTTTTGAACGAGTGAGCGGAAGTTTGGGAAGAAGATGAATTCTTATTAACATTGATGGGAGTGAGTGTTGGTACTTTCTCTTTACCACTCTTTTTCCTTACTTTTTCCATTTGCACTTTTGAGGGGGTTCAGTGAAAAGGTTATGAAAGACACATCCAATATAGGCTAAAACACCAATTGGTGCTCATCGTGTATCATCATTGATTTCTGTCTCGTTCATCTTTTTGGTGCTTTCTAGTAGACTAAAGAAGTTACTGGACGATACATTATCTACTTCTTAAAGCGTGTCCCCTGGAGAAACAAATCCTAGAGGCTGCTTTGGTGGCAAACGATGTGGTAGATTCAAGGAGGAAAAAAGGAGAGCTCGGGGTTATTTGCAAGTGGTCCTTGAGAAGTGTTATGACAATTGAATTGGGAGTTCTTGTTTTTTAATGACAAAGATAAAGTTTCTACAATAGGTGAAGGAAGTGAGTCAATTTCTGTTATTCAAATGTAAGATGCTTGGCTCTAGTAAATGGGAGCCGTATGTATTCTTTGGTAGCTCGATGAGTTTGAGGCAAGGGGACCGATCTACTTTTGTTGGACGACATGCTTATGTCTTCCGATGCAGATATTTCCTAGTTAATATTCATCAGATAGATCCTTATGTGTTCTCAAACCATGTCAGAACTAGAAATAAATCTCATTAAGTTGTGAGATAATGCCAGTGGATATGGCGGACAGCATTGAAGCATTTTCAACCGCTTATCTCAGCCTGTCTTTAGGGTGCTTTGAATTTGGGCCAAGCTGTCTGGAACAGGTAATCGGAAGTGTTGAGAAAAACTTAGTAGGATGGCGGAAAACGTTATTTGTCAAAAGGAGGAAAGGATATGCTTATCAAGAGCATACTATCAAGTGTCCCACATATTGCATTTTTTTGTTACATGGTTCTGGGATTTAGCTCGTTGGACTATATGGAGCTTCACAGTTGGACCGTTGGAAGCCCGTGATGAGTCGAAATAAACGGGGAAAGACTTGGGGTGAAAGACCTTAAGAGTGTTGACATAACCAAGGGTAATAGATATGACAATTTGGTACTTAGAACAGGTTTTATGCAGTGTGATGATCACATAATATTTAGTTGCAAAAACGAGATGGAGGACTAAAAATATTACTATGTTGTAAGCCTTTTACTTTTTGATATACTGCTTGTATACATGTGTTTTTCAAATAAATGTAAATATTATCCTTATGATAAAAAGATAGAAAAGAGTTTTTTAATAACTTTGTGGACATTCAAATAAAGATAAACATATTTCTGAGTGTGAAATATAGACACTTACGATAATTTTAGTATTTAAAATTCTAAGTTTTGACATTCCAAAGAAGGTTTCTTTAGACACTAGAAAGAAAAGAGAAGAAAGCTACTTTTTACTGTTGTTTTGCATAAAAAGATGAAAGTGGAAATCTCTGATGCCTTATTAGTGCCCAAGGTTGGTTAATGGTTATCCTGTTTTTGTTGCTTTTGTTGTTAGTGTCTTAGTTAAAACTTGTTCAGCAATGTATTATCTCTATTTATTTTTTCTGTAGTTTTGTTTTCTAAATAAGACTTAATCACTCTTTTGTTATTTTTAAATCTTCCATTTTTTATTTCCCAGCTGTTATAGCTGGGAAATCTTTGAGGTCTTACAGTAGTAAGCAAACATCTTCAATTAGTATCTACAACTCGATAACTGATTAGGATACATGTATTCAGAATGTTGTCTTCAGAATGCATTGAAGTGTCAAAACAGAGGAACCTTATGAAAAAAGTGTCCAAAACAGAGGAACCTTATGAAAAAAAGTGTCCAAAACAGAGGAAAATTTTCTTTATAGCTTGTATTTGTTTGATTAGTCATCTCATTTTCATGAGAAATTACACTTGAAGGTAAGTCTCCTCTTTGTTGTCGTTTCATTAAGAGGAAAAAGAAATTATTTGATGCAGATGAATGGAAAAACTTTCTTGCTCGAATCGGCCGTGATGAGAATGCCTCAGAGACAGAACTTAATGATAACCCAAATGACATTCTTGAACTTAGGTTATGGGCATCATACCATGGGCAAACATTGGCCAGAACTGGTACTTCTTATTTCTCTGTTTTCTTTTGAATGTGCAGTATATGCTGTCTGCTTGGATGTTTAATGCTACACTTGACAACATCATACACCTGTGAAATTTTGTTTAGGGTTACTTACATTAATTGATTCTTCTCCTGTTTTAGGTTTCGAATTGGTCATGTGTTTTATCTTTGTTTCTTTGAACGAAAAATATCTAGGCATCATGTGTGTTATCTCCTTGAGAAAGTTGCTTACCTGCTTGTTTTTCTGATGAATTTCTTACCTTTAACACAACCCTTCTGGAGTTTTGCAGTTCGTGGAATGATGTACTACAGGAAAGCGCTAATGCTGCAATCATATTTGGAACGGATGGTAACTGGAGGTTTGCTTTCTGAGAACCTAAAACAATGTATGATTTTGTTAATTTTCTCTTTCTTCACCAATTCAAATCTTCTGTACGTTGTTAGATTCTGAAGCAGGAATCCCACCAAATGGAACAACGGATACTCAAGGATTTCACTTGTCTCCTGAATCAAGAGCACAGGCAGATCTGAAATTTACATATGTTGTCACATGCCAGATATATGGAAAACAGAAAGAAGAGCAAAAACCTGGGGCAGCAGATATTGCATTACTAATGCAAAGGTGAATTAATTTATTCATTTGGATCGTAATGAATGTACAGGGTAGATTCTGGTCTTAGAATTGACGTCATAACCTCTCCGCTGACTTGGGTTCTACTTTCATGTAGAAATGAGGCTCTCCGAGTTGCTTTCATTGATGAGGTTGAAACTCTTAAAGATGGAAAGGTGAATAAAGAATACATCTCAAAGCTTGTAAAGGCTGACATCAACGGCAAAGATAAGGTGTCATTCTTTTTCTGCTCTAAAATCTGCTTAAGGCGTCCATGTCATTTCCATTACACTTGTTCTATTTACTCTTTAATTTTAATTTGTTCTATGTGTTTTAGCATTATGGGTAGAGCTTAAATGAAGAAACATGGTCAATGAGAATTCATATAGCGGACCCCCACTTGTTTGGTGGTGGTGGTGGTAGTAGTAGTTATTGTTGTTGTTGCTGTTGTTTTGTTGTTGTTGTTGTTGTTGTTGTTTGTGTTTTAGCACGTAATAGTAGTAGTAGTAGGTTTTTTGTTGTTGTTGTTTGTGTTTTAGCATGTAATATGCGTAATTATAGTACACAAATATGCGACTATCTGTGATTTGAATTTCAGAAAATTAATAAATAGTCACATCAGCCTTTATAGAGTGAAGCATTATCTGAACGAAGCTGGTCTGCTTTTGGTGGTGTTGATTTGTGAGTTCTTTTCGTGTTCAGCTTTTGCTATGTTTGCAATTACCCTAGTTTGTGATAAGGCTGTTGAACATTAACATGGGGAAACAACTTGGATAATGGTTCTATGTTGTTGCAGCTCAAACCAAAGAATTCCCACTTCTATCGGGAAAAGGAAAGAAAATGGTATTGTAAGTTGGGACCTGGGGTTAATTAGTGCTAGATATCTTTTCTTATTGCAACTTGCAAGACCCTAAATGGAGTTAATCCCAGCTTGTGTCTGTCAAGCTCTTAAAGTATTGTCTTACTAATGAAAAAAAAAAGTTAAAAGTATTGCCTTATACCTTTTGGACTCAAGTTGTTCCAAATGATAACAAAAGTAGGAGCTAGTTGGAAGTGATGAGCAACTAAGTGGGAGCTGATTGGATGTTCATGCTATTAAATGGTAGTTGCCTGTAGATACCACATAAGCTTACCTCTAGAGTCTTTCATTAGCTTCTGGACCTACCACAAGGATATTGCTTCTTTTCCGGTTATTTTGGACCCTAAACCAAACAAGTCCGCGTTAGTGGTAGAAGCGACACAAAATGGATTTGCTGGCATGGTCATTGGCGCTCAAACATTAAAGTAAGTCATAATGTCATATTTTTTTGGACCAACTGTCTACGATGTTTAGTAAGGCAGAATACCTAAAAGCCTCTTAAACTTGGCACGTATTATTAGTTGCACAGATAAACTATTTGTAGTCTTAGTTACCCCCTTCGGCTTGGTTATTTGATTGCCTTTACCTCCTAGATGTTGGCGTGGCAAAGAGAGTGGATACGCTCTTTTTTTAGGCAGACGGGAGTGAAGAAAATCGAAAACTCAACTTCCTGTTGGGATACTTTCAACAGTTAATTGCCACATAATCATATACAATGCAATTTTTCGGAAATTTGTATTTTCGTGGTTTCTTCTGTAGATGCAATTGTCTATTTGTTCGAACTGTGTATGTTTTCATTTTCCAGCCAAATTTGTAAAAAACTTGGCTAGAACTCCATCATTTTAGCCAAATAAAATTAGCTTTTAGCCAAAATAATAGCGTACCAATTGTGTGTATCTTTTTTCTTTAGATGCAATGACTATTTATTTCAAATGCATTTTTTTGGGCCAAATCAGTAAAAATAACTTGGCTAGAGCTCCATTTTTCTTAGCCAAATTCTGCCAAAATAATGGACTTCAGCCAAGCTTTCTACTAATTTGACCCAGAAAAAATGATCTAATAAATTTAATGAATTTAAAAAGGTAAAAAATTATGTTTTATTTAAAAAGATCCCACGTAGCAGGCGCATGTATGTCACTTCCTAAGGTAGGGCGGGTAATTAGGACTCCTCATAGTTTAGATGTGCAACTTACAGTTCCAAGTTTAGGGGCTAAAAGCTATCAAATATACAAGTGCAGGGTGTAAGTAGGACTCCTCATAGTTTAGTGTGCAACTAATAATCCCTGCCAAGTTTTTTTTTCTTTCTTTTTTTTGTTGGGGGGTGGGGGATTAGGTATTCTACCTTTAGTAATTCCTTTACCGGTTAGGCCCAGGGGCACTGTAAGAATTTGCTACAGCTGTTACCTGTCTTCGTTATTTCTGGTAATAACACTACAAAAGTAAGATGAGAGGTGCTATTTTCTGATTGGTCTTATCCTCTTTTTCTGCAGCAATCTCATCTAGAGTAATATAATATACTGAATTTATATTGATAAGATATGATTTTCAGTGATTTAACTTTTTGCATTGTAGATTCAAAATAGTAATGCTTCTATGTGCTTTTTTCTCTACATGATTGCAGGAAATCTACTCAATTAAACTGCCTGGAAATCCTAAACTTGGTGAAGGAAAACCGGAAAATCAAAATCATGCAATCATCTTTACACGTGGAAATGCAGTGCAAACAATTGACATGAATCAGGTAGCCAAGTATCTAATTTTTTGTTGACTGTGTTAGTCTGTGCTCTATCCCTTGTGTATAGAACAGCATGCGAAGTGGATTTCCCCTTTTGAGTTCCTTTAGCGTCCAATAGATAGTAGACAAAATCTGCATCAATAACTAGGTGATGCTTTGGGATCAGGTTGAAGAAAAATCTACAGTAGTATGTATGCTGGTGAAATAAAGTGTGAATTCTTTTTTGTTTTTTAATAACAACAACTATGCCTCCGTTCCAAGCAATTTGCCAACTCCAGTTTGATAAGTAAAGTAATATATTGATTGTGGGAGTAAAATAGCTCAAGTATACAAGAAGTACTCCAAAAAATAGAGAATCTAGACCAACACATGATTCTCCACAAAAGAACCAATCATCTATACAAGTGGGAACCTTGTGGGTGCACCAAAAAGAAATTTAAAACATGAGGTTATTGTACAATGTCATTTTCGACCCCTTCGAATGCTCTCCTATTCTTCCATTCCAAATTACACATGAGGGCTGGAGGCACAACATCCCATGCCATGGAACCATCAGCAGCGTCCCAAAGGGTGTTCCTTTGAAGTCTCTCTAGTTTGTCCGTTCCAATCACTGGTGCCTGCATTTAGTGACATGCAATATAAAGGAAAGCTTGAAAGTGTACTCTTGATGAGTACTTCCTTCCCCCGTATTAACAAGTACCTCTTTTGGTAACCTGCTAATCTCTTGTCAACTCTTTCAATCACCGAATTCCACATTGCAAGATCCTTGTTTGAAGCACCCGACGGCAAACCCAAGGTAAGTAGTAGGTAGAACACCTACCTTAAAGCTTAATACCTTTGGAAGGGTGTCAAAGTTATCCACCTCTCACACTTGGTAGGGTCTCACATTTCCTGAGGCTAATCTTCTAACATGGTACAAATTGGAACCAATTCAGAACCTCTCTCAAGTATGTCAGCTGGGATTTGTGAGTATCATTTGTAAACAATAAATGCGTGACCTTCACATTACTCTGTTGCCCAATCAGTGCCGTGAAACCCATCAAGAAACCTCAAGTCATTGCTCTATCCGTCATTTTGCTCAGCTCTTGCAACACCAATATAAATAACATGGAGGATAACGGACCCCCTTGTCTCAATCCCCTTGGGCTGCTGAGGAAACCATAAGGACTTCCATTTACCAAGGTAGAGAACCCGACCGTCGTGATACAAAATCTGATCCATATCCTATGCTCCCCCGCAAATCCCATCTTCATCATGATAGAATAAAAAAAAACAATTCAAATGTCAAGTTTTTCTAGTAGTTCTACAGAGAATAATCATTTTAGCAGTACTTTGAAGTGGATAGTTTGATCCTTTGTCATGGGAACCATCTAATTTTTTTTTTGATTTGGCACCGGGTGTCCGAGTCTCTTCGAGGCCCGACTAATCCCGGGGGTGCACATGCCCTCGGCAAGGAGTTTCCCGCAAGTGCACCACGGTTAATTCAGGTTTTACCCTGTCCGATGGCCCTCAGAAATTGTTTGCACCCTGTGGGTTTCGAACTTGAGACCTTGAAAGGGAGCAAACCCCAAGGCTCAAGTCAATTGCCACCAGGCCAACCCCCGAGGGTTGAACCATCTAATTTTCTAACTTTATTTTTCTTTTTAAGATACATGATTCTTACCCATTTTCAAAGGTAAGGAGAGGTCTAAGCGACAATGATTTCATCCTTGGCAGGATAGACATCATACATGCTGGGCAATCTTTTATGCCTTTACATATAAATTCTAGAATTCCTTGGTGATTTTGCTACGTGATAGTCTAGGTGAAATCGAAGAATTTGCGGGCTCCCTTTTTTTGAGATACCCAATGGAAGAATTAGTGAGGCTCTCTTTCTTTTGAGATGCCCAATCTTAAGTCAAATCATTGCATGGGCCTGGTGAAATGGAAGTAGATTAGGAAAGGGAAGGGCGCATTTCACGAGACTTGTGAAATTGAAGTGGATTTAGGAAGGGGAAGTGCCTGCTGTACTTGTGTATTTCTTTTTCAATGATAATATCTTTGTCAGTTTCATTGTCATTAGGCTTTCGTTAATACCTTGCTTACCTCGACCTATCTCTATGTATTTGTCAAACATAGGATAACTATTTTGAAGAGGCTCTGAAGGTGAGAAATCTTCTTGAGGAGTTCTTCCTTAATCATGGCATTCATCCCGCTACAATCCTTGGTGTTAGGGAGCATGTGTTTACTGGCAGGTAATGGTTTGCTGCCAAGCACTCCACCAGCATGCACATTGTGCTCTCCATTTTACATCTATTTAGTTGGAAGCTTGCTCATATACGATGATGTCCCCTAGATTAATAATATTACCATAGGTTCATATGATTTCTCTGCCCAGCTAGCATATTTGTTCCCAGCTTGTGTCTTCTCCAATTTTGATTGCAACCTAGTTCTTTTGGTTCATTTCTCTTAAATCTTCAACCAGTTAACTGACATGAAAAAGTTAGTGACCTGATATTCTGCTGCTTCTATAATTAATCAGTGATCTCGTTATGAGTTTTACTGTGTCATGACTAGTGAGTAGTATTTTGTTTGACCAAGCTTTTGTAAAACTAGAAGTGCTTATTTTTACGAAAAGAAGTATTTAATTCAAATAGTTAAGGTGCTTGATCAAGTTTCCGAAAAGAAATAAGTTCTTTTGAGTAGTGGCAGAAGTTTTTTTTTTCTTTTGCTGCGGGAAGAAACTGAAAAATGTAGTGGTTGGCCTGGTGGCAATTGACTTGAGCCTTTGGGTTTGCTCCCTTTCAAGGTTTCAAGTTCGAAACCCACTGGGTGCAAACAATTTTTAAGGGCCATCGGACCGGGTAAAACCTGAATTAACTGTGGTGCACTTGCGGGAAACTCCTTGCCGAGGGCCTGTGCACCCTCGGGATTAGTCAGGGCTCTTAGAGATTTGGACACCCGGTGCAAATATTAAAAAAAAGAAACTGAAAATATAAAAAAAAAAAGAAACTCAAAAATGTAGCTTCTTCTTGAAAGCATAAGCAAAAGCTGGAGAAGTTTTTTTTAGGGAAAAGAGTCAAATTTGTCCTCTACTACAAGAAAAAAAAGGATCAAGTTTACGCTCTATTATACTATCAGTCTAAAAATACCCTTAATGACAAGTGGCTTTTCTGTCAGAGTTGTCCAAGGTGGACATCCAATCCCATGTGGCACTGACATCTTGGTGAGGTGAACACCACGTGGCAGCTACCTCATCACCCAAATCCATTTTACCTTCTCATCTTCATTTCTTCTTTCTCTATTAGCACCTCCTTCCTCTCCACCACCACCTCTCCACCGTCAATATGTGATTTTTGATGAATAAAAATATTTATCTTAGAAATCAACCCAGTAATGAATTTCTTTGCAAAGTTTCATAAGGGTCTGCGATGATTTATTCTTCCTCAAGCAAATTACGAAAGATTGAAACTACAATTGTAAGCCTATGGAGTGCAAGTATTACACCTTATTTTTTGTGGAGCTTGATTGGTGCGGAAGGAATGAAGCGTACGATAATTAAGCTTCTTTTGGTTCTAAAGATGGATTTTTGGCCTTATTATCTTAAATAGATAGATCCTGGATTTGATATGGCAATCATGATACCCTCATCTTCGGGATTGTTTTTTCTTCTCCCATAGTCTAAGAAGGTCTTATTCAACTGTATTAACACGTGACCACTTGGTCAATTGGTTACGCCGAATCCTTATAATCACATTGTATGTGCTACTTTTGAATCTTGAAGCAAATAATTCTTTACTGTGGTAATGCTGCAGAAATTACTTTGGCCAAGTTTTGGTGGGAGAAGTAGAGGGAGAGGGTTAAATGGGTTGAGGGTGATGAGGTAGTATGCCACGTGGTGTCCGCCTCACCAAGGTGTCAGTGCAACGTGGGATTGAGCGTCAAACTTGGACAACTTTAACGAAGGAGGGATATATTTGAGCCACTTGTGTAATGCTAGGGGTATTTTCTGACCAATAGCATAACAGAGGGTCAATTTGATCATTTTTATTGTAGAGCGACAAATTTGACCCTTTTCCATATAAAACTTCCAAGGCGAAAATATGTGAAAATGTTTGGTTTATGTTTACTCAACAATGGCATGCTGAAAATGTTAATTTATGTTTATTCAACAATGAAAATGTTAGTTGGTGGAAACAGTTAGCATGAATGCTAGGCGGAAGCTTCCTCTTTTGATGTCACGCATGACATCAAGAGAAGGTCCTTACCTCTATAAATAGATGCACTCCTTTATTTGTAGAAACCATCCAAAAAACAATACAATACATTGTAGTGAGTTGAGAGTTAAGAGAGAATTCTCTTAAGTGTAATGGAGAAATCTCTCCTTCCATTGTAGATAGTAGAAAGGCAATTGTTCTCTGGTGGACGTAGGATTATTTTGATCCAAACCACGTTGAATCTTGTGTTATTTCTTTTACGTTTCCGCTAACAATTGGTATCAGAGCGACAAGATTTATAACGATCCATGGAGGAAGAACAAGCAAAGATGAGTTCCATGAAGTTTGAAATTGATAGATTCAGTGGACGCAACAACTTCAACATCTGGAAGATCCAGATGATGGCGTTACTGCGGAGGGAAGGTTCAATCCATGCTATTGACGGAAAGTATCCTAAGGATATATCAGCTCCCGACATGGAGAAGATTGAAGGGGATGCATTGAGTGCAATCCAACTATCCCTTGCACCTAACGTACTTTGTGAAGTGGGTACAGGTACCGAAGAGACGACCAAACAGTTATGGGAAAAGCTAAAAGGGTTATACCAAGACCGATCAGTGACAAGAAAGATGTTACAACGGCGTCTTCACACATTTTAGATGGGGTCAGGTACTTCGTTACAAGATCATTTAGATGCGTTCAATAAACTTGTCACGGACTTGCAGATTGCAGGAATTAAAAGGGGGGAGGAGATGCTTGCATGTGCTTTACTATTTTCACCTCATTTTAGATAGTGAAATGATTGGTGCGGAAGGAATGAAGCGTACGATGATTGAAGCTTCTTTTGGTTCTAAAGATGGATTTTTGGCCTTATTATCTTAAATAGATAGATCCTGGATTTGATATGGCAATCATGATCCCCTCATCTTCGGGATTCTTTTTTCTTCTCCCGTAGTCTAAGAAGGTCTCATTCAATTGTATTAACACGTGACCACTTGGTCGATTGGTTACGCCGAATCCTGATAATCACATTGTATGTGCTACTTTTGAATCTTGAAGCAAATAATTCTTTACTGTGGTAATGCTGCAGAAATTACTTTGGCCAAGTTTTGGTGGGAGAAGTAGAGGGAGAGGGTTAAATGGGTTGAGGGTGATGAGGTGGTATGCCACGTGGTGTCCGCCTCACCAAGGTGTCAGTGCCACGTGGGATTGAGCGTCAAACTTGACAACTTTAACGAAGGAGGGATATATTTGAGCCACTTGTGTAACGCTAGGGGTATTTTCTGACCAATAGTATAACAGAGGGTAAATTTGATCATTTTTATTGTAGAGCGGCAAATTTGACCCTTTTCCATATAAAACTTCCAAGGCGAAAATATGTGAAAATGTTTGGTTTATGTTTAGTTAACAATGACATGCTGAAAATGTTAGTTTATGTTTATTCAACAATGGCATGCCAATTAGAAGAGTTGGTGGAAACAGTTAGCATGAATGCTAGGCGGAAGCTTCCTCTTTTGACGTCACGCATGACATCAAGAGAAGATCCTTACCTCTATAAATAGATGCACTCATTTATCTGTAGAAACCATCCAAAAAATAATACAATACATTGTAGTGATAGAGAGTTAAGAGAGAATTCTCTTAAGTGTAATTGATAAATCTCTCGTTCCATTGTAAATAGTAGAAAGGCAATTGTTCTCTGGTGGACGTAGGATTATTTTGATCCAAACCACGTTGAATCTTGTGTTCTTTCTTTTACGTTTCCGCTAACAATTGGTATCAGGGCGACATGATTTATAACGATCCAAGGAGGAAGAACAAGCAAAGATGAGTTCCATGAAGTTTGAAATTGATAGATTCAATGGACGCAACAACTTCAACATCTGGAAGATCCAGATGATGGCGTTACTACGGAGGGAAGGTTCAATCCATGCTATTGACGGAAAGTATCCTAAGGATATATCGGCTCCCGACATGGAGAAGATTGAAGGGGATGCATTGAGTGCAATCCAACTATCCCTTGCACCTAACGTACTTTGTGAAATTAGTACAGGTACCGAAGAGACGACCAAACAGTTATGGGAAAAGCTAAAAGGGTTATACCAAGACCGATCAGTGACAAGAAAGATGTTACAACGGCGTCTTCACACATTTTAGATGGGGTTAGGTACTTCGTTACAAGATCATTTAGATGCGTTCAATAAACTTGTCACGGACTTGCAGATTGCAGGAATTAAAAGGGGGGTGGAGATGCTTGCATGTGCTTTACTATTTTCATTGAATTCAGGATATCGTGATATTGTGAATTCAATGATGTATAGCAAGGAGCCTATCAAGCTTGAGCAAGTGCGGCAGACACTTAACTCTAGTGATGTGCGGAGGCACATCGAAGGAGACAGAGATGACCAGGCAAGTGGGCCCTTTGTGAGAGGCCGGACTAGCCAACAGGGAAAGAGCAAATCAAAGTACATATCAAAGTCTCATGTGAATAAAAAGACAGAGTGTTGGGGTTGTGGCAAGAAGGGGCACTTTGAACGAGATTGCCCAATGTCAAAGTCCAAGGAAAAGGCGAGTGCATCTACAGTTGAACAAGTACATGATTTTGATAATGATTATGTACTAACAACATCGTGTAATAATAGTAATCATGGAAACAAATGGGTGTTAGACTCTGCTTGTACTTTGCATATGACATTCCGAAAAGACTGGTTTAACAGTTATGAGAAAAGTGGAGGAACCATAGTAATGGGCAGTAATGCAACTTGTGCAATAGTTGGCATTGGCTCAGTTCGAGTTCGCTGCCATGATGGAGTCGTGAGGACTATTACACAAGTCCGTCATGTTCCTCATATGAAAGAAGAATTTGAGTCCGTCATGTTCCTCATATGAAAGAAGAATTTGATCTCCTTGGGTACTCTGGATGAACAAGGCTACTACATGCGCGAAGCAGGAAAGATGAAGGTGACTAAAGATTCTTTAGTCATGCTGAAAGGCAAGCTGGAGAACGGCCTTTACATATTGGCCGGAAGCACTATTGTTGGCTCTGCAAATACATCTACAGTGCAGTTATCTAATGATGACAAGTCTAGACTATGGCACATGAGACTGGGTCATATGAGTGCACGTGGACCGGAGATTTTGAGCAATCGTAACCTTTTGGAAGGTGAGAAGATCAGCATACTTGACTTCTGTGAGCACTACGTTCTAGGGAAGCAGAAGAAGGTCAGCTTCAACACTGGCAAACACAAGACAAGAGGAGTGCTAGACTACATCCATTCAGATTTACGGAGTCCCTCTAAACTTCCATCGAATGGCGGAAAGAGGTATCTTTTCACTTTTATTGATGATTTCTCACGAAAGGTTTGGGTGCATTTTTTGAAGGCAAAAAGTGATGCTTTTGTAGCATTTAAAGAGTGGAAGATTTGAAAATCAAATGGAGCGGAAAAATCAAGTATCTTCGCACATACAATAGCTTGGAGTTTTGCAATGAAGAGTTTAATGAATTATGCAAAGTTCATGGGATTTCAAGATATGGACTGTCAGACTTACCCCACAGCAGAATGGAGTTGCCGAGAGAATGACCAGAACGCTTCTTGAAAAGGCTCGTTGTATGCTCGTACAAGCCAAACGTCCAAAGTATTTTGGGCTGAAGCACTTCACAATGCCTGCTCATATTGTCAGTCAATCTCCAGCATCGACAATTGACTTAAGACTCCGAATGAGGTATGGTCAGGTGAACCCTCTAACTATTCATACTTGCGAGTATTTGAGTGTCCAACTTATTATCACGTTAATGAAGGAAAGGTTGAACCAAGGGCTAAGTAGGCCATATTCGTAGGGTATATGGACGGAGTAAAAGGATACAAACTTTGGTGTTTGTAATTTATAGTTAGTAGAGATGTCACCTTCGATGAATCCTCTATACTTGATCCCCGTAAAGTTTCCGTGGAGTTTTCGGGAAACAAGAAAAACGAGCGGGTGGAGCCTCTAGTGGAGCTTGCCATGGAAAAGGATCAAGAGACTCCGGTTAAAGATGAGTCAGAAGATGTAGACCTTGAAGAACTTCAATTGTGAAGGGGTGGAAGAAGAGGCAGACACGAGAACCGTAATGCCTTATAAATCAAGCAAACTTGATTGCATATGCATTCGTAGTTGTACAAGAAGAGATTAAGGATCTGGAACCATCCTCGTATATTGAAGCAACTTCTTGCAAGTATGCTGCACAATGGCGGTTAGCCATAACGGAAGAGATGGAGTCTCTTCACAAGAATCTGACATGGGTCTTAGTGAAAAGACAAAAAGGGGAAGAGGACAGTTGGATGCAAGTGGATCTACAGATAGAAAGAGGGAATTCCTGAAGTGGAAGTTGCTAGGTTTAAGGCGAGATTGGTTGCAAAAGGTTTCAGTCAGAAAGAGGGAATTGACTACAATAAAATTTTCTCTCCAGTCGTGAATCATAGCTCAGTTCGCGTGCTACTAGCATTGGTTGCACAATTTGACTTGGAGCTTCAACAGCTTGTTGTCAAAACTGCTTTATTACACGGTGATCTAGAAGAGACAATCTATATGGATCAACGTGAAGATTTCCTAGTAAAGGGAAAAAAAGATCACGTATGCCAACTAAAGAAGTCTTTATATGGTGTGAAGCAATCCCCTAGACAGTGGTACAAAAGGTTTGATGCATTCATGACTACACATGAATTCTCAAGTAGTGCATTTGATAACTGCGTGTATCATAATAAGATGTCTGGTAACTCAATGATTTATTTATTGTTGTATGTTGATGATATGCTTATTGCTGCTAACAACATTACAGAGATAAATGTTTTGAAGAAGCTGTTGAGTAAGTAATTTGACATGAGGGATTTAGGAATTGCAAAGAAAATTCTTGGTATGGAAATTTCAAGAGAAGACGGTGTTGTACATCTTTCTCAGCAGAGGTATATTGAAAGGATTCTCGAGAGATTCAATATGCATACGTGCAAGCCTATAAGTACACCATTAGCTCCTCATTTTAAACTTTTAGAGTTACAAATGCCTCAGTCCGAGGATGAGATGGAGCATATGTCAAATATTCCTTATGCCAGTGCAGTTGGTAGCATTATGTATGCTATGGTATGCACACGTCCAGATATTGCTCAGTCTGTAAGTGTGGTAAGTAGATACTTGTCCAACCCAAGAAAGAGGCATTGGGAAGCTGTCAAGTGGATATTGAGATATCTAAAAGGAGCTTCTGATGTTGGTTTGACCTTTCGAAAAAAGGGTAGAGGTATTTCAATTCTCGGTTATGTGGATTTTGACTATGCAGGAGATCTTGATAGAAGAAGGTCCACAACTAGATACATCTTTACCCTCGTTGGCAGTGCCGTTAGATGGAAGTCGACTTTGCTGTCGATTGTCGCTTTATCTACGATAGAATCAGAATACATGGTAGCAGCGGATGCGATGAAGGAAGCTATCTGGTTGAAATGTTTAGTAGCGGAATTGAGTTTGGTTCAGCTGGAATCAACTCTTAGATGTGATAATCAGAGTGCTATTCATCTAATGAAAAATCAAAGATTTCATGAGCGCACTAAACACATTGATGTCAGATTTCATTTCCTTCGAGATGTTGTTGAAGACGGAACTATCAAGGCCGTGAAGGTTATTACAGACGATAATGCTGCAGATATGTTGACCAAGATAGTCTCGCTCGCTAAGTTTGCACACTGCAAAGACTTGGCGGGGGTGTGCATCAACTGATGCAACTCCGAAGAGAACAGTTGTTAGGTGGATGTGGTATGTTCAACCATGGTTTGATTCTTCTTGTTTCTTACAATGGGATTGCCCAGTAAGCGTAGAAGTTTTGGCCAGAGTTGTTCACACGCACGCTCGAAGCGCAAACCAAGGTGGAGATTGAACATGTTGGTTTATGTTTAGTCAATAATGACATGCTAAAAATGTTGGTTTATGTTTAGTCAACAATGTCATGCCAATTGGAAGAGTTGGTGGAAAGAGTTAGCATGAATGTTAGGAGGAAGCTTCTTCTTTTGATGTCACCCATGATATCAAGAAGAGGTAGTTTGATGTCACCAATAACTACTTTGAATTCTCTCTATGGACGTAGGATTATTTTGATCCGAACCACGTTAAATCTTGTATTCTTTCTTTTACGTTTCCGCTAACAATATGCTTACCAAAAATTTATATTTATCAAGCTTTCTCATAGTGCAGACAACGAATTATGCATTGTTGACAATACCTCTTTGGTCAAAGACCGATAAACCTGCTCTCTCTCGTGGTTTTTTCTTTACACTGTAAAAATGGACTTAAGAATCTTATTTAAAATCTCTTATAATAAATATTTAAAATCATTAATATATTTAAATTATGATAATTTTTAAGTATATCTTTACATGCTTATTTATGTAAGTAGCAGAGATGATAAGATTATGAATGAAGTTATTCGAGAGAGGGTGGTGTGGCGCCCATGGAGGACAAGATACGGGAAGCACGACTCAGATAGTACGGACACAAGAGTAATGATGCACGGGTGAGAATTTGTGTGCGACTAGCGGTGCTGGGCATGAGGAAAGGTGTGGCGCCCATGGAGGACAAGATACGTGAAGCACGACTCAGATGGTTCGGGCACATTAGAGGAAGAGCACTGATGCACGGGTGAGAAGTTGTGAGCGACTGGCGATGCTGGGCATGAGGAGAGATAGAAGAAGACCTAAGCAGTATTGGAAAGAAGTGATCAGGCAGGAAATGATGTGACTTAAGATTACTGAGGACATGACCCTTGACAGGGGATTGTGGAGGTCGAGCATGTCACGACCCGGATTTCCCACTATCGAGAGTCATGATGGCGCCTACTAGTGGAAGCTAGGCAAGCCAACTGTTACTTACATTTTCATTAGAAACAATTCTCTTCTTAAGACTTTAATTAAAAACATATAATTACAGCGAAATAATTAAACTTAGCGGAAGACTTAGTCTATTTTATCAAATATGATACGGAAAACGCAAACATGATACACTACCCAAGACTGGTGTCACAATACTCACGAACTTCTAAGAATAATACACACAATTGTTTGAAAGAAATATAAGCTGTTTATCTCGAATACATGAGATAACATAATGAAATACATAGATAGAAGAGACAACGGGTCCTGCGGACGCATGCAAGGCTACCTCGTAGTCTCAGTAGTCGAAATATCCACAATCGTGCTACTGCCGCTGCTGTTGTCCGTAACCTGTATCTGCGCAAAAAAGAGCGTAGAGTGTAGTATCAGCACAACCGACCCCATGTGCTGGTAAGTGCATGTCCTATCCCAGCGAAATAGTGACGAGACTAAGGCCAGTCACCCACATAAACCTGTACAGTTGAAATATATATACATATACAACAGCAGAAAACGTTATCGAACGTTTATAAGGGAAGAATCTGCTCTGAAGTAATAGTCAATAACTCATAATATCTAGAGTAATCTAGTCAACGGAACAAATCTTACTTTCATGTCTCGATTCATTTTTCATTTCATATCTTGTGGTAGGCGTACCACCCGCTCCCAAATGTAACAATACGTTATCTTGTGGTAGGCATGCCACCCGCTCCCAAATGTAACAATAAGCTATATCTTGTTGTAGGCGTACCACCCGCTCCCAAATGTAACAATAGGCTACCGGCAACTATGGCCAATGCCAAGATTCAAATCACTTTGTGGTCGGCGTGCCACACGATCCCATTTCTTATCATATAAGTGGTCGGCGCGCCACACGATCCCAAATTCTTTAATAATGTATGTTACCGGCATTAAGCAAATAATCTTTGATCATACCGGTGTAAAACCAATAAATGACAATAATTCAACGATATATCCCTGTTAGCGGTGTAACACCAATAACTCTTACTCAACAATTTATATGTATTTTACCGGTATACAAACAATAAAAGACATTGAACCTACAATTTATCTTCGTTACCAGTATAACACCAATAACTCTTAATCAACAATTCATACATAACCCAATTCCTATTCTCTCAAGCTAGGATAGAACAAACACTTACCTCAAATGTTTACGAATAATCCCACAAGGTGGGGTCTGGGGAGGGTAATATGTAGACAAGTCTTACCCCTACCCAAAGGGTAGAGAGGCTGTTTCCAATCGACCCTCGACTTAGAAAAGGAAAGGGAAAGCAACAACAAAAACAAAAACAAAAGAGCATTAGTAATTCCGGCAGAAATCGCATAAATAGTTATCTAAACATAAGAATTATACATAAAATGACATGCGATAATATCAAACAGTAGCTACCATAAATAACTACCATAAGGGGGACACAATCCAATGCACGAATCATCTATGAGTCACCCTGACAAGCCTCACCCAACCCCGGGAAAGGAGTACAAAAAATTCTAGGAGCCCCTATCCTACAACCCTGATACTAGACCTCCAGACTTTTCTATCGAGGGCCATGTCCTCGGAAATATGCATCTTAGCCATGTCATGCCTAATCACCTCTCCCCAATACCTCTTAGGCCTCCATCTGCCTCTCCTCACGCCGACCACCGCCAGTCGCTCACAACTTCTCACCTGGGCATCAGGACTTCTCCTCCGCACATGCCCGAACCACCTGAGCCTCGCTTCACGCATCTTCTCATCCACCGGGGCCACCCCCACCTTCTCTCGAATAACTTCATTCTTAATCTTATCTAACCTGGTGAGTCCACACATCCACCTGAGCATCCTCATCTCCGCAACCTTCATTCTCTGAACATGAGAGTTCTTCACCGGCCAACACTCCGCCCCATACAACATGGCAGGTCTAACCACAGCTCTATAAAATTTTCCCTTGAGTTTCAGTGGCACTTTCTTGTCACACAGGACTCCTGATGCAAGCCTCCACTTCGACCATCCCGCTCCTATACGATGAGTGACGTCCCCGTCAATCTCTCCGTCCCCCTGAATCATCGACCCAAGATATCTGAAACTGTCAATGTTTACGAATAACTAAATATACCTTTTCCTTTCCAATTTGACTCCAATCCAATCGTATCTATACACAATTGACTTAATATCATCAATTTTACTTAACAAACTAGTTTACATGGCTAAATATAAGTTTTACAACATTCTGCCCGGAATAGTAAAAATCAACCCCGGGCCCACATGAATCGAAACCCGAGTTTTGAACCAAAATAAATTCACCCAATCATCCATGAGTTCAAATATATAATTTGTTCTCAAATCGGACCTCAAATTGAGGTCAAAATCCCAATTTTTATGAAAACCTAAGTTCTACCCAAATCCCCCATTTTTACCCATGAAAAACCTTAAATTGAAGATGAAAACATGATAGATGATGTTAAAGTTTGAAGAAATTGAGTAAAAGTTGACTTACATATATTTGGAGAAGAGGGAGTTCGTGAAAAATCGCCAATGGATGTTTTGGGTTGTGAAATATGAAAAATGAAGGCTGGAAATCGTGATTTACAGGTCTCTGTGTTCGCATTTGCGAGCAGGGGTTCGCAATTGCGAACCCCGACCAAATTCTGGAATTTGAAAAATAAGCTAAGGATGGGAAGTTTGCATTTGCGAACTTTTGTTCGCATTTGCGAATTCGCATTTGCTAACATTTGTTCGCATTTGCGAACTCTGCAGATCAGGTGCTGACAACAACTTTCTAACATGAAAAATTGATCTCGTGGCCTATCCAAAATTCACCCGAGCCCTCGGGGCTCCAAACCAAATATGTACACTGACTTAAAAACATACAAATAAGTACTCAGAATAAGTAGATTTTGGAACCTTGGGCAAGCATGCTCGTAGTACTCAATTTTTCAAGTATAAATGCAGGGTTTGGCTCAACTCTACGGCAGGGAAATATTACTCACCATGAATATATTCAGGTAAATTTTTACCAGCCGTTCTGTGTTTGAATGTATATATGATGGCAGTGCCTAAACTAAGATCATACAGGTCGGCAAGGGACGAGATGTCGGACTCAACCAGATTGCATTATTTGAAGGCAAAGTTGCTGGTGGTAATGGTGAACAAGTTCTCAGTAGAGATGTTTACAGGCTCGGCCAGCTCTTTGATTTCTTTAGAATGTTATCATTCTACTTTACAACTGTCGATTCTACTTCTGCACAATGGTATAATTTCACATTCTAAATGCTATCCCTTGTGTTAGTTGTGATCTCCTTAGGCTTTAGCTATAATATGGGTTGTGCTTTGTATGCTTATTGTAGCTTTCAACTGCCAGGTATATGGTGATATTTCTGACAGATACTTTTAAACTTTTGTGCAGTTGACAGTGCTAAGTGTTTATGCTTTTCTCTATGGCAAGGCATATCTGGTAAATTCTCAGACAATTTTTTGCTTTTGGGTACTTTGGGTATCAGTTATAAGTCCAGATGCTTAAGCTATTACAGATAGGGTGTACAGTTTGACCTTTCAAAGTAACTAGTAAGTTAGGATTGCTCATTTAGTTGACCTATTTCCTTGCACCAGTGTTATTCTCATGGTGCAGTTAGCATTTCGATAATTCTATGTGCAAGCAAACTTCTGCTTCCAAATTGTGGATTCTGCGGAAAGATTCTGCACGTGACTCGCAATTCAATTTCCATTCACACCTTTTTGATTTGTCAATGTTATTCTTTGCGTGCTGCCGTGCTGTTTGTCAGACTATTCAAGAACTATATGTAGTATTCATGGCCTGCCTCTTTTTGAATATCTGCAATTTTTTTTCAGGCGTTATCTGGTGTTGGTGCCACTATTGCGGATAGAGCTGATATATTAGACAATGATGCACTCAGTGCTGCTCTCAATGCACAATTTCTTTTTCAGATTGGTGTCTTTACAGCGGTTCCTATGATTCTGGGTTTCATTCTGGAACAAGGTTTCCTAAGGGTATGTTTCTTAGGTCCTTCTCATAGTTTGATCTGTTGTGCTAAAGAAGCTCTATTCTTTTACCAAATATGATTGACTAATAATTGAGCAATTACTTGAATTGCTTACAAAATCTTAATTGAGCGACCAATGAGTATGTTTTTCTTATCCTTGAGAAATGATGCTTATATTTTCGCCTTTTGAGCTTCTTGTCAACAACAACAACCCAGTATAATCCCACTTAGTGGGGTCTGGGAAGGGTAGTGTGTACGCAGACCTTACCCCTACCTGGGGTAGGGTGGCTGTTTCCAAATAAACTCCGACATCCTTCCCTCCAAGAACTTCTCACCTTGCTTATGGGGAGACTTGAACTCACAACCTCTTGGTTGGAGGTGGTGGTTGCGTACCATCAGAGCAACCCTTCTTGTCTTTTGAGCTTCTTCTCAATCTTTTGGAAATAATTTCTCAGTTTTCTGCACCTACTTTACCTTCCTAGCTTTAGCTTTAGATTGTCGTATCTTTCGTGTTAGCAATCCTCACAAAAGATATACAGTTTGGACAACTTTTGAAAAAAATTATTTTGTAAAAGAAGATTGTGCGAAAAAAGAATGTGCTTTGTTAGCTGTATTACTTTTGAAGATCTCTAAGTGTTCCGTGAGTGGAAAATACTTGTTCTTTGAAGAAACACTGTCAAACCATTTCTTCACATAACTGTTTTTTTTCCAAACAAACTTCTTGAAGATCTAAACAGACAATGCCTCATGCTCTATGTTGCCCGACTCTCCGAAATGCTGCCGCACACGTGCCGGATCCTTAAAAAAAAATCTATTTTGGAGGATCCGACATGCACCTAGATACATTGTTGAAAAGTCCGAGCAACATAGCTCATGCTAAAACTTTTTGCAATAGCTCCAAAAAGATTCCCGGAGAACGCCACTGATCTCTATGGAGAACTCATCAAATGCTCTACTTTATTTTTGGGTGGTCTATCACATTTCAAATCTAGTGCTTTTTCTTTTTCATGGTGCATAACCTTCTTGTTTGGCCTCTAATTGCCTGTCTATTTTCTGCTTTGACCAACATCATTCTTGTCGCTGCAGGCTGCTGTTAGTTTTGTCACTATGCAGTTTCAGCTTTGCACTGTCTTCTTCACGTTCTCTCTGGGCACTAGGACACATTACTTTGGTCGGACTATCCTCCATGGTGGTGCAAAAGTAGGTCCATCTCCTCGCTACTCAAATATTCTTATATCTTGGCATAGAACTAATCAGAAAATCTTTTTCTTAACAGTATCATGCAACTGGTAGGGGATTTGTCGTTAAACATATCAAGTTTGCTGAGAATTACAGGCTCTACTCCTGCAGTCATTTCGTAAAGGGGTCTCTCTCTCTCTCTTTTTCTGTGTGTGTGTGTGTGTCAGTGTGAATGCATGCACACACATGTGCGCACATCAATGTGGTCATTTTGTCATAGCTCTTTTCTGTTCTTGTGGGAATATCAAATAGTTTACCAATCATTGACCTTCTTCAGCATGGAAATTGTGCTTCTGTTGGTGGTTTATGCTGCTTATGGCTACAACGATGGTGCTTTATCCTACATACTTCTCACTGTTAGCAGTTGGTTCTTGGCTGTTTCTTGGCTTTTTGCTCCATATTTGTTTAATCCAGCGGGATTTGAATGGCAGAAGTAAGTAATGCTTTATTATGTTTGGACGTTCATATTGTTTACTTGTTTCTTGTCATCATTCTTGTGTTCCTCTATAGGACAGTGGAAGACTTCCGTGACTGGACCAACTGGCTCCTTTATAGAGGTGGAATTGGTGTTAAAAGGGGAAGAAAGTTGGGAAGCCTGGTGGGATGAGGAACTGGTATGGCTCTACTTTGATAAGAATGTGGTTATTGACCTTCACTATTGATCTCCATCAGTTTACTAATGAGAAATAAAAAAAGGGGTAATCAATTCTGAGCCTGAGAAATTGTGTGGTTTTGTGCTAAACTACTGACATAGATACTTTAAAATGGGTCGTCACCACATACGTCAAGTTCCTCTTGGTGTTGAATTCAACTGATGAGTTAATTTCGCTGTCATAACATCTTTTCTAGTTCATCCCAAAAGTTACAAAAAATGCTAGTGCTTTCTACACTTTGTATTGGTTCATTATGAATTGGTGAAAATGTAGGGGTACACAACAGATTATAAGAAGTTCAAAGGGGTGGAGTTTTGTCATTACTCTTCTTTTTCATTTTATATTTTTTGCTTTTATTACTTACCGGAAAACTTACTTACAGTGGATTGATACTCCCTCTTTGTGATCATATTTATGTGTGCCTTTCTTGGTTTTAGCCCTGCATATGGATTATTAGAATTAGATGTTGGGATGCTTATAATGTATAAGCGTATTGTATATCTACTCGAGACATGTGAGCTAAGCTACAATTCTGAATTAGTTACTACAAGCAGGTTTTATATATTGTTTATGTGAATTCTCCTTTATAATTTCTTCCATATGAGATGAGTGCATTAACTATGCTTCTTTCCTTAACTGTTGATGTGTAGCTGCTTTAGAGTCTATTGACAATTCCTGATTTCACTTATATTCTTCTAAAAGAATTTGACGTCACCTTTGTGTTGTTTGACAGGCTCATATTCGAACCTTTGGAGGGAGGGTGATGGAGACCATTCTTAGCTTACGATTTTTTATATTCCAATATGGCATTTTCTACAAGCTAGATGTTCAGGGAACAAATACATCTTTAACGGTACTATTGTTACTCTTTATCTGACTTTTCTCCTTTCTTTGCTACACTTTTTTTTTGAGAAGGTAAAGTGTCCAGTATATTCAAAAAATCATCAGCACAAACTTTCTGCTGGAAGCCAAAATAGGCAATTACAACATGGAAAAGCAAAAATATAGTCCTTGTTTTTCTTACAAGGAACTCAAGACATCTAGGATTGAATGAGGATCCTCTACATATTCTGAGTTACACCAAAAACAAAAAAAGAAGAACACTTCATATTATATCTTTTGTAGAGAGTTGGTTTTATCTTCAAAGCATCTCAGGTTCCTTCCTTTCCCAAGTTGTCCATCAAATAGTTGCTGGGACAATTTTCCATTTGTTTTTGTCTGCAGTAAAGTCTATCTCTGTGTTCCAGCAGGTCTAAGATAGGATATATGGAGTGTAAGTTTAGCGCGGAGCCGAGCGAAGTGGGAGGGAACATGAAGATTGGATCGTAGACCATAGCCAAGTGGGATAGTTTCAGATACCTTGGATCGGTGATTCAGGGGGACGGGGAGATAGACGGGATGTCACTCACCGTATAGCGGCGGGGTGGTCGAAGTGGAGGCTTGCATCAGGAGTCTTGTGTAATAAGAAAGTGCCACGGAAATTCAAGGGGAAGTTTTATAGAGCTGTGGTTAGACCTGCCATGCTGTATGGGATGGAGTGTTGGCCGGTGAAGAAATCTCATGTTCATAGGATGAAGGTTGCGGAGATGAGGATGCTTAGGTGGATGTGCGGGCTCACCAGGTTAGATAAGATTAGGAATGAAGTTATTCGGGAGAAGGTGGGGGTGGCCCCAGTGGATGAGAAGATGCGAGAGGCGAGGCTTCGGTGGTTCGGGCATGTGCGGAGGAGAAGCCCCGATGCCCCGGTGAGGAGTTGTGAGTGGCTAGCGGTGGTCGGTGTGAGGCGAGGCAGAGGGAGGCCTAAGAGATATTGGGGAGAGGTAATTAGGCAGGACATGGCTAGGATGCGGATTTTCGAGGTCATGACCCTTGATAGGAAAGTCTGGAGGTCTAGTATCAGAGTTGTAGGATAGGGGCTTCTAGATTTTTCGTACTCCTTTCCCGGGGTGGGTGAGGCGTGGTAGGGCCACCCATAGAGGATTAGTTTGTGTTCTCTTATGGTAGTCATTTCTGGTAGCTACTATTTTAATATTATTGCATGCTAGTTTATTTATGGTACATATGACTCTTATGTTTAGATAATTATTTATGCGATGTATGCTGGAGTAACTAATGTTGTTTTTGTTTTTGTTTTTGTTTGCCTTTCTCTCCCCTGCGCCGAGGGTCGATTGGAAACAGCCTCTCTGCCCTCTCGGGTAGAGGTAAGGCATGTCTACATATTACCCTCCCCAGACCCCACTTTGTGGGAATATACTGGGTTGTTGTTGTTGTTGTTGTTGTGTTCCAGCATAATAAAAGCTCAGAGGTTCTCCCTGGCATTACCCATCTAGCACCTCTGAGATTAATGAACAAATACCATAATTGGCTGGTCACTCTACAATGAAGAAACAGATAGCTGATTGTCTCAGCATCATTCCCACACAAATAACATCTTGAAACAGTTGTTATACTCCTCTTTCTTAGATTATCCTGAGTGAGGACAGCCTCTCTAATTACCAACCAGGTAAAACATGCCACTTTATAAGGCACTTTTACTTTCCATGTGTTTCCAAGGCCATAAACTGAGTTGAGATCCCTCCCGGTACAAATCTTTGTATGCTGAGCTGACTGAATACATCCCATTACTATGTTTTTGCCATCTGAGTGTATCTTCTCCCTCCGTCCACTACATTTGCTACACATTTCCTGTTAATATTGTTCCATATCTGTCTTAAAAGACTCGATAAATGATGTTGCCTTTTTGGTGCCGTCTTTTGAAGCCTACGTGCCTGGTTTTCATCAAATTGTAAAACGTTCAGTATGCACAGGTAGAAGTATCTACCACGTGCTTGAAGAACCCATGTCAGTTAACCGAAGTTTCTATCCATGAACTTTGATGTTGTGAGGAAACAAGTTTTTCTACCACTCAATTGGTGATGAGTGAACAAAGTTCATTGTTAGGTCTTACAATCTTAAGCACAAAATGCGTATCTAATGAAGTATATAGATTCATCTGTGAACTACATACAGTTGATTAGAGGTCGTAGTAGTGAGGTATGCTGAGGTGGAGAAAACTGGGTTCTTGACGTTACACTCTGCCACGTTTTCTCTCGGTGTTCTGTCTTCATGTACAATCAATTTTGATATGACAAGTATTAACTGTCTATTGAGTGATGGCGGACTGCTCGTCCTTGTGTCTTTATTGTTTCTCAGGTGTATGGTTTTTCATGGATTGCGTTTGCTGTCATCTTAGTCCTCTTCAAGGTTTGAGCCAAATTTGTAATCTGTTTTAGTTTCTAAAATTGAGTTTGAGGATATTCAAATGAGATCTATTATTTTGGGATGCCACAGGTGTTCACTTTCAGCCAGAAAATATCAGTTAATTTTCAGTTGCTGCTGCGTTTCATCCAAGGCCTATCGTTTTTGCTTGCCGTTGCTGGTTTAGCAGCTGCGATTGTAGTTACTGATCTTACTGTCACAGATGTTTTCGCATGCATCTTAGCATTCATACCCACTGGCTGGGGAATTCTCTCGGTAGGTCTTCTTTTGCTCCACTATATTGATGACAGTTTGCGTGCATGTTTGTTAGAGAGAGGTAAATCACTGATATTAGAATTTCATCTCTTACTGTCAAATAAGCAAACAAATTTCAAAATCTAATGCCCCACATCAGTAGTAACTTGCCCTTGGTTTCAGTTGACCGGTCAAGAGCATAGTGTGGTATATTTGTGTGTTTGTCGAAGTGTAGGGCATAGTATTTTTATTTTCTTTTGTTCTCTCTTGGTGGGAGTTTTCAGAAACGGTCTCTCTATCTTAAGGGTGATGTCTGCGTACACATCACCATCCTCCCCAGACTCCGCTTGTGGGATTGCACTGGGTGTGTGTTGTTCTCTTGGTGGGAGTTTCCCAATGGCTTTTGTTAATGCTGTTACTGTAGTTTCATCCTTAGGATTTCCCATCACTCCCCTCCAACCCCCCCCCCCCCCCCCCTCACCCCAAGAAAAAAAAAGATGGGAAGAAACCCATTCGCTCTCTTGAAGGAACTTCCTTAAAAGTTAAAAGTAGGATAAAGTCAAGCTTCCCTGCCAAGTGGTAAACAATATCCATTGATGTTCACTGAGAACAGGACATTATACCTTGTATACAAATCTTGTTTTTGATTGTTCACATCTTTTTTATCCCTTCTGGACTGAATTAATTTCCGGCAAATGCGTGTTTCATCATTTGACAGATTGCTACAGCATGGAAGCCTCTAATCAAGAAAATGGGTATGTGGAAATCTTTCCGTTCAGTTGCTCGTTTGTACGATGCTGGTATGGGGATGCTCATCTTCATCCCAATTGCCTTGTTTTTTTGGTTTCCCTTCATTTCTAACATTTCAAACCCGGCTTATGTTCAACCAAGCGTTCAGTCGAGGGCTGGAGATATCTCTCATCCTTACAGACAGAGAAGAGTAGTTCTTACTGTTAGGAGTTTTTGTTAGTGTAAGTTATTATTGATTTTGTTCATTTACATACGTTGTAAAGTTATTGTGTATAGTTTTCAGATATGTTTAGCTATGCCAGATAAGTGATATTAGATAATGGTCTAGGATTTTGTCATTGACTATTTTTGGCATAGTAATCTATTATATAGTGAGCAACAGATTCCCCCCGCGATGATTGTTGCACATTTATGATTAGCGGGATTTTTCTTGCTTTACAGTTATCTGTTTTCACCGAACAGTAATATGAAATTGGATATGTTTGAAGATTAGTAGTAGCATGATATTCTTCGGATTTGAGCAGAATGGAAATCCTTTTGAGGAATTTACATAGAATACAACTTATTTAATATTTATTTAAATAAGTTACAACTGCTTTTAGATTATTACATATAATGCAACTTTTTAAAAATCTACAACATTTCATATTCCTAATATCTCTCTTAATTGAGTTAATAGTACTAACTCCTTAATTTTCTCATTCATTAACTAGATGGTAATGAGAAATCATCACACATTTGTTCTCTTTAATATCCAATTATCTCACCATACCATATTGAGGATGAACAGACATTCTCTTCCACAATTTCATGGAAGATATTTTCTGAGACATTGTCGTGATTCAATATTTTAATTTGAAAATAATAATGATTAATCACGTAGTATCGTGGATTAAGGCAAAATACCACAATATTAATTTATGAAATTGGTATAATATAGGTGGATACTTTTCATTTAGTATATATGAATATATTAATATACGTATTTGCAAAAGGGAAAAGGGCAAAAATTATACCCTACTATCGAACATTAGTCACGTTAGTACATCGTTCTACTTTATGGCTAAAATTGTCCCTACTGTTAACAAAGTATGCAAAATTATCCCTACCGTTAGTAAAGTAGATAAATTTGTACTTAAATCTAACAGATTTGGGGAAAAGGCGAAAAAAGTACCCCTACTATTGAAATTTATCCATGTTAATACCCCATTTTACTTTCGGGCTAAAACAATATACGTCGTTATTAAAGTATGAGAAATAGTACTCAAATCTAACGGAGCTCCTACATGGCAATCGAGTCCCTCTTAATAATGTGCCAACTAACTAATAAATTATCAACTAGACTATTACAACCCGCCCCACATAATAACCCGCCCCATTTGATAATTCATCCACCTAAAAACAATTTCAAGCTCAAATTCCTCATCTTTGCCTCTTTCTTTCTCCTTTGCACGACTCTATTTCTCTCATCTTCATCAATGTCGCAAAGCAGCACTTCTTCTCAGAAGAACTAAGTGGACTGATTTTCCATTGGTCTTTAAAATCCTCCGCATATGTTCTCCGTGCAGCCCACCATAAGTACTTCTTATATTCCTCATATCCCTATTTTCTGCACCAATTTGCCTTTGTGCCTTACACAATATCTATGGTGTGCCTCAGGAAGAACCAAGTGGATTGAATCAATCAAACACTTAAAATGGAAAAATAGTAAAGAAATGCATCTAAAACTGAACATCTCCAGTAATGCAACAGTTGAACAAACCAATTAAATGCATTAATGAAACCGTAATTAAATGCAACAGCAATGAAACTACTACAGAACAGTAATGAAATGCAACAGTCATGAACTAATGAGATGCAACAAAACAGTAATGAGATGCTACAGTTATGAACTAATGAGATGCAACAAAACAGTAATGAGATGCAATAGTGAAGAATAGAGGCAAAAGTTTACTAAATGAAAAAGTAAAGTCATACCTTTTGCATATCTGAAATAAATGTAATGTCTTCTCCAATTTTGAGGTCCAATGAATGTTGTAAACCCTAATGAGGTCCAATGAATAATGTCTTATAATTACATCTCACAGTACTACCATATTGATCACATGAATACCCAACCGCCATTCTGGCTAATAGGGACAATACCGAATATATAAGTTCAAAACACTTGCTCACATGATCAGCTCCTCGGTGCTCCAGCCATAGGAAAAGATCCAATCTCAAGTCCTCCAGACTAGCTCACCATAAACTCACAAAGATTACATCTAGCCCCTCAATTGGGGAATCACAATCCACCAAGGCACATTTGATACTGAGCCCTTGTTCGCACGTACAAATGCGTGGAAGGAATTTCAAGAGTTTGTTTCCAAGCTGAATCAAGGACGCGCGATAAGAATTCAAGAAGGTGAAGTTTTCCAAAAGGTTTTGCAGCCTCTCGAGGATAAATACAGACATCTCCATACTGATCCGCGAGACTCTGCTAAACCCGCTCATGACTCGTGAGAGCTAGTAACCTAGGATCTCATACAAACTTGTCACGACCCAATTTCCAAACTCGATCGTGATGGCGCCTATCGAGAAGACAGGGCCAGCCAACTAACCCAAATTGCCTCTTTAACAATTATTAAACATAAATGAATAGATAAATACAACTTAACGATAATAATAATCAGTATTTATAATCCAATACAACCCGACCGGGGTGTTACAAGTCATGAGCATCTAAGAAACCTAAGCACAACTACGGGGCCAATAATATACCAAAAATAAATTCTGGAAATTCTAAAGACAACATCCGGTGCCACGTACGCTGGCGATCACCTTACTCAGCTACAATAACAAAATCCTCAATCAGCTCAAACCCGCTACCAGGTAACAAATACATGCAATGGCACGCGAGGTGTAGAGTAAGGTACTCCAACTCGGTAAGTAATAAAAGTAAATAATAACTGAGTAGCAAAAAAACTCGTAAGGCACTCCATTATGTTGTATAGAGCAGTACAACCCTTTGAGAAAATAGTAAAACCGTGAAATCCTTTAGAAAACATACGGGCTCAGTTAAAACCTTTTTGAAAATATCCTTTTCAGCAGTTAAGCAAATGAATACGAAACAACTAGTGAAAGTCGGCACATAAGTCAACCCCTCGTGCTCAGCACTCCATCAACAAATAATACCAGGGTATCTAGTAAACAATGCAAGAAGTAGCGTGGATGCCAATGAAATAAAAGTGCTGAATGTCATGACATGTAATACAACAAGAACCAATGCATGAGTGCAATGTAATGCATATGACAGGTACACTCAGGTACTCACTACGGCGTGCAGTCCAAGCCAACCATATATTTATCATCGACGACACTCACCGGGGGGTGTTTACAGACTTCGAAGGGGCTCCTACAGCCCAAGCGCGATAATCAAGCCATCTTGTGGCATCAACCAGGTCTTCGGCCTCAATATCAATACAGTACCACTACGGCATCGTAGCTCGAGCCAACCATATATCCAGAAATCACTATAACACTGCTGCGACGCGCAGCCCGATTCATGCTTAGTCCAGAAATGCACGTAAGCTAGTTGGGCAATTTTCAAATAATAGTTCTCAACTCTAAACGCCAATAAAATATTGTTTAAGTTTTCAAATCTTAGAAAAATGGCTGAGTTTGCAATATCGTATTAAAACCCTGGACCAAGATCAAATAATATGCAAAGTAATGCAAAAACAGTGATACCAATCCCTAAATGATTCAAATAATCGGCACAAAGCCCGAAATATGGCAATCGGCCCAAATTATGATGATAACAAGTGGTTTCACTCAAATACGCATTGAAAATCAACAACCGGGACGGACCAAGTCATAATCCCCAATGGTGCTTTACCCCACGCTTGTATCCGGCGTGCATCACCTCAATACAACACTATGATGTGCAAATCCGGGATTTTAAACCCTCAGAATATCATTTACAAGTATTACACACCTCGAACCGGCAAAATCTCTAGCTTCCGATGGCTTTGCCCGTCAAATCGGCCTCCACATACGCCGCATCTAACCAAAAAACAGAGCGAATACATCGTAATATGCTAAGGGAACAACACCCAATTGAAAATAATTGAGAAATAGCAAAAACCTTGAAACTAGCAAAACCCGAGACCCGGGCCTACTTCTTGAAAAATTACAAAACTCACATTATCGGATTTCTCGTCTCGCCACGAGTCCATACATATAAAGAACTCCCAAATTCGAGCTCAAATGACCTATCAAATACCAATTTGAAATATCAAAAACTCAAGCCCTAGCTTTACCTTTTTTGGTAAATTTCAACCCATTTCCATGTTAAATCTATCATAATCTCGTGTATTTAGGACAAGGAACTTACCTCCAATCAATCCTCCTTGAATTCCTCTTCAATTTGTCCCAAAGAGCTCTCAAATTACTTAACAATGTTGGAAAAATGACTATAACTTGCGGATGAAGTATTATAAAAATAGGTCTGCCCAGGTGACCTTTTCTTCTATGCGAACGCGAGGCCTTTCTCACGTTCGCGATGCTCAAATTCCGATCATCCCAAAAATGCCCTCCGTGAACGCGATTCAGGTTCCGCTCGAAGCCTCCTCACAACTTACGATGCAAACGTGAAAGCACAGGTGCGAACGCGAAGGCTCAACTCCCCCTAAGCTCAATTCCTTATATGCGTTCACAGCTATATCCACGCGAACGCGAAGCACAATTAACTATCCCCCAGCTAAAGAGACTAAGTGCTTCATTTCCTACCAAAACCAATCCAAATCAAATCTAACACACCAAATATAGATAATGAAACATTAAGAAACATAAAATGGAGGAAACGGAGTGGCAACTCATGAGACGGCGAGTCGGGTCGTCATATTAACCAAAAATGTATTTTTTGACAAAAAGCTTTAAACAATTTTATGAATATCTATGGCTTAAAGTTTCACGTGAATTATGGCAAAATAATATATTAGAACTAAAGATAAAAAATTAGGAACAGATTTCATATTAGTTAAAGTTAGAAACACATTTTAGAGTAAATTTAAACATACATAAATAACAAGAAAAACCCGACACTATTTAAAATATAAAAGAAAGCAAAAGAATAATTGAATTTAAATAAACTAACATCATACATTCAGTTATATATTATATTAAACTAACAAATGGGATAGAGTGTTACCTTTTGTAAGATTCACAACCAAGAAAATATCTACGATCTGCTGAGTTGAACACGCAAATTTAAAACCATGAAGGTATACTTTGATTTTCGACTATGAACCTTAAAAGGCCTCTGAATAATTTATCTCCAAGTGATTTTCACTCTAAAAGAACATTGTTGTTTTTGAGTTACTGATTTTTCTATCTGATCCCCTCTAATGCTCATCTCTTTTCTCTTGTTCCAAGTTTTCTCTTTTCCCCCCAATCATGAACCTCTTCTTCCATTATTCTTTTAAACCTCTTTATACAGAGGAATAAAGGTAGTTATTTAATCTTGTACCAAATATTTTCAGTGGGGACGTGGGATTGAGGTTGGGGAAAGAACTTAAAGGTGAGAGTGTGTGCTCGGGGCACGTGAAAGGTGGGGGGATCATGGGATGGTTTAATTTTTTGTTATTTTCTTCTTTTAACTAACTCTAGACTAACAATATAAATAAATAAATATATATATATATATATATATATATATATATATATATATATATATATATATATATATATATATATATATATATATATATATATATAATTTAATGATACTAAAAAAAATTATTGCGTATATTTTTTTTTTCTTAAATAAAAATTTAAAATAATAAGATTAGACCTGAAAGAAATATTTACACTAAACTAGTTTGGGTGCGGTAAAAAATTAGCTGTTCACAGAGTGTAACAAAAATAAATAAAGGCTGAGAGTAAGAAATCATAGATAGACACAATGTAATCTATAATTACAGCAGTTAATCTAGATAATATCAACTCACTAAGCTAATGAAAACAATGATGTTGGAATAGATAAATACATGAATGACAATCAATTAAGAATTGGAACAAATAGTACGGTACTCTCTAGTACACGATGCGGCATGCAGCCCGCTCCATTTATTTATCGCCGACGGCGCTCACTAGGGGTGCGCAGACTCCCGGAGGGTCCCTTTATAGCCCAAGCGCAATATCAAGCCATCTCGTAGCATCCATTAGGCCCTAAGCCTCATATAAATATCAATACAATACTAATGTGGCACGTAACCCGATCCTATACTCAGTCCATAATCATATAAGCCCCTCGGGCACAATAATATACAAATATTCAACCCAATCTTCATTATAAATATTATTTAAGTTTCATGTTTAAGAAAATGTGGCTGAGTTTGCAAAACAGTATCAACTACTAGGACTGAGTTCAATTATATGTAAAAATGGTAAGAAACCAGTAAGAGCAATCCCTTAAGGATTTAATCAGTTGGCACGAGACCCAATTATGACAATTAATCCATTTTTAAGGAAATCAACTAAGCTTCAATCAATTAGGTAGTAATTTTATTAAGCGGGACGGACCAATGCACAATCCCCGACGGTGCTCTACCCCTCGCCCGTTATCCGGCGTGCAAGTCACCTCAACATAGCGCTACGATGTGCAAATTTGAAGTTTCAAACCCTCAACATAGCATTTACATCTATTACTAACTTCAAGCCGGCCAAAATCCTAGCTTGTTATGCCCTTGCCTCTCAAATTGACCCATTCGCACGTCGAGTCTGACCAAAACCACAATGAATAGGCCACATTATGCTATAGGATTAATACCCAATCGAAAATAATCAGAAAATATTAATAATCACGAAATTGACAAAATCTTAGCTCCGGGATCACTTATCGAAACTCAAAAATTCTTATACCAACGGGTTGCTCATCTCGCTCCGAGTCTATACATATAAAGAATACCAAAATTGGTGTCCAAATGACCCCTCAAATCATAATTTGAAATATTAAAACTCAAGCCTTAGTTCTTCCCCTTTTTACTAAGTTTCTATGGATTCCAAGGTAAATTTTACAATAAAAGTGTGTTTTTAGTTCACGGGACTTACCTTCAATCAATCCTAGTCAAAACCCTATACTATTCCCGTTCAAAAGCTCTAAAGATGTTCAACAATGGAGGAAAATAACTTAGGCTCGCTGATGAAATATTACTAAAGACCCTTATGTCAACCCAATTTCTCTTATACGTGTTCGCAGCCCCAGACTTGCGCTCGCAATGCACAAAAATCCCCCTCCAGATTAACTCTATGCGATCGCATAAAACCCTTGTGATCGCGATGCACATTTCCCTTAAGCTATGCGAATGCGAGCCCCCAACCGCGATCGTATAGAACAAAAATAGCTGACCTTCAATTCCTCATATTCGATCGTATAGGAACCAATGTGATTGCGATGAATAACCAAATAAACCTTTGCGATCGCAAATGCTTGAACGCGAACGCATTGAACAAAAATCCCACCTCACCAGTTACTTATACACGATCACGACATCACCCCTGTGATCGTAGTGAACAAAATCTCTGCAGCAAATTGCTAGAAAACCTGCAACTTCGAAAAGACAAGATTGGTCCGATTGACCATCCAAAATCACCTCGAGGCCCCAGGGCCTCAACCAAAAGCACCAACATATCCTAAAGCATCATTCAAACTTGTTCCAATCATCAAAACGCATCAAACAACACTAAAACCATCATATCACATCGGATTATAACTTAAGTTCTTCAAAAACTTCCGAATTACACATTCGATAAAAAACTTAACCAAAACACCTCTAAATGACCTAAAATTTTGTACACGCATCCCAAATCACCTAAAGAAGCTACATAAACTCTAGGAATTCCATTCTGACCCTCAGATCAAAATCTCACCTATCAACCGGAATTCGCCAAATACTAACTTTGTCAATTCAAGCCTAATTCTACACCGGACATCCAAAATCATTTCCGATCATACTCCTAAGTCACAAATCACCTATTGGAGCTAGTCAAACCATCGAAATGTACATTCGATACTTCTAATACATAAGTCAACATCTGATTAACTTTTCGTTATGAAGTCAACCCAAGTCAACTCGATCACACAAGACACTAATAGTGAAGCATAAAAAAGCATAAAATAGGGAGAACAGAGTGATAGCCTATGAGATGACGGGTCGGATCATCACAATATTGATGAAATAACTTGTGTTGATGAAACTTTATTTTGCCACCCCCCACATTTTATGATGTTCTTGTTGGAGAACAATTAGATCATGAAACTTTACAAAGACAAATTGGCAATGATATTTTTTTAAGACGAAAAAAATGAGGATGAAGTAAATGAGGAAGAAGAATTAGATGAAACACCAAATAGTCCCGCAAGACAAGCTCCAACTCTGGATCAATCTCAGTCTAATGCTTTACCCTCTGTAAAAGGTAAGCCTAAGGTTGAACATCCCAAAACATCACTCGTATGGAATTTTTTTAAACATGATAAAGGCAATCATTATGCTATCCGTGAAAAATATAAGCAATAATTTGCACACAATAAGTGGTGGGACGGGGATTTTAACTAGACACTTAAGAAATATTCACAAATCCTTATGGATACAAGCTAACATAGAAGCCAAAAAAATTATAGATCCTACCATCAATATTGGCACCCATAGTGGATCTGGTTCTAATCAAATTCAACAACTTGACCTTGCCTCTGGTCATGTTTTTATGCCCCAATAACAAAGATAGAGATTGTGAGAACTTAGCAAAAATGGTGGTTGTCTGTGGGTCACCTTTTACTTTTCCTTCTCACCCTACTTTTGTGCATTATATACAAGAAACTTATAACCCTTCTTTTCAAGGTTTTCCTAAGACCACGGTTATAAATGATGTTTATAAATTTCAAACCAAATATCTTCAGTATATTCGTTGTGTATTTTTTCACTTAGATTGTAAAGTGTCTATCACATCTTATATATGTCGTAGTCCTAATAGTTGTGATTATTTAACCGTTACATGTCATTGGGTTGTCATCATAGAACTTGCAAAAACGTATTATTAGTTATAAATTAGTTGATTCAAACACATTGGAGCATGTACTGCAACTGCTATTTACAAATACTTGACATTTATGGACTCATTAATAAAGTTTTAACTATCACTTTAGATAATGCTTCTGCTAACACAACTGCAGCAAATAGCTTAAAATCTAGACTTTGTCCAATTAATCAAATAATTTTTCATGTTAAATGTGCATGCCATATTTTTAACTTGGTTGTAAAAGATGGTCTTAGTTTTATTTTTTAATGCTTGTAGTAAAATACAACATGTTTGCGACTATATTTTTCGTGCTCATAAACAAAGTAGAATTCGTGAATTTGCTCAACAATATGCTAATGATAACCTTTCATTTAGAAAAGTTCCAAAAGATATTTATACTAGGTGGAATTCTACTTATGAAATGCTTAAAGTTGCTTATGATTATCGGGTGCCTATCCAAAGGTATTTAATATGCATAATGCTTACCATGCTTATCAAATTGTTGATTCTTGTTGGGATGAGTTCAAAGAGCTTACTAAATTTTTAGAAAATTTTTATTATGCCACAAAATAATTTTCTTGTATATATTATCCTACCGTTTCACAAATATTATGGTATATTTATGGAATTTTTGTTGTATTTGGTAAGTACAAAATAAATACAACTTATGCACCGGCCATTACCGAAATAAATTTAAAATTTAAAAAGTATTTTTTCCCTATTCCCGAAGTTTATTTAATTTGTACTCTACTTAACCCATCTGTAAACTAAGAGGTGCAAATGTACTTGTTCATAAAATTTATGAGAATTTAAAAATTCAAGAAAATGAACAACAATCTCTCGAAAATTGCCAAACTAGCATATATTCTTATACTAGATCAATATTTGATAAATATAAATCTATAGATACAACTGGTTGGGAAACTATTCCTTCTACTTCTATGTCTAGAGTAGAAATTATATGGGAAGATATGAATAATATAACAGGTTTTGATTCCTCTATTGATGATGAAATTGATTCTTATCTTAATCAAGGATTGAAAAATATTGAAGACGAAGAAGGCAAGGAACAACTTTTGTCACGATGGAAGGAGCGGTCAAGGCTTTTCCAACACTTTCAATTATGCCCCGAGATATCGTGGCTATTCAAGAATCATTAGAAACAACATTTTAGCACGGCAAGATTTCAAATTGGAGATTATAGACATGCATTAGTGAATGACAGTCTAGAAATTACCGTCTTATTCAGAGATTTGATTAATTCAGAAAGAAAAATCTTGTTTATGAAAAATTAACCACTAGTGTGAGCACGTGATTTTTGTCTAACGTGAATTACTCCCACAAAACCAAAACAAAAATTGTCTATTTTTACGTTGTGTAGTTTTTGTGAATTTTCGTGTTATTCTTGGTAATTGTTTGCATTTGTATATGCATGATTATATGTGTTTAAATTAATAAAAATACAAAAATAGGTCGTATTTACAATTTTTATCTAACTTTGCAATTAGGAGTAGTTTAAGTTTATTTTACAAAATAAAAAAATCACAAAAAATATATTTTTTGCGTTTTTAGAATTTAATGTCCCAGTTGTATTTTAATGTTTATTTAATTATATGTGATAATTACTATTAGAAATTAACTAGTACTTTGACAAATTAATTTAGTTCTATAAGTTAATTTAGAATTTTTAGAATTTTAGTTTTATTTTAGGAAAACAAAAGAAAAGAAAAATCAAAGAAAGAAATCAAAATTGGACCAAAGTCCAGGCCCAAATCAGCACAAGCCCAATCCAAAAACACCCCAAAATCCGGTTCAACCCATGCCCCAACCCGTTTTCCCTGACCCAATCTCAGCCTTTACACCTAAACGGTGCCGTTTCATTAAGTTAGTTTGATCACAGCCGTTGAATGTTTTAATCTAACGGCTGAGATCATTTTCCTAATCTTAATTCACCCAAATACCCCTAAACCCTTTACCCCGCCTCACTTCCAGTTTCGCCTCTCTGATTCCAGAGATGGAATGAAGCCCCTCCCCAGAACCCTAGCCGCCGCCCTTCTCCGCCACCCAAAACCCGGCGGCAACAACGCCGCCGGCCACCAAAATCACACCATAGCTTCCCCTTCTCCCCATCTATACGAATCCATAACCCTTGTATCTCGAATCATCCCTGAACGTCTCGAATCTTTGATCGAAGGTTCGAGTCAAAACCAAAACCATGCCAAACCGCTTCAAATTCACCCCGAACACTTCCCCGACCTCCCTCTCACCGTAACCAACTTTATTTTTGCTCGAATCGTGCCAGAACCAGTAGAGCCCCAAAAACGGCCTCAAGAACCCTAGAATCCAAAACTAGGGATTTCGTCCGAGTCAACGTTATTTGAAGGCAACGGGTTTTAATTGGAGTGTTTTTCGTTTGAAAAACACTCCAATTAAAGTCCGTTTACTTCAAAAGGTGCGAAACTCGAATCCTTTGGAGCCGGGTCCGTCCGATTTTGATTTCTTTTGAGGTAATTTCCTTTTTCCTGTTTATTTCAATTAGGTATTTGTTTGTTTTGTGTATTTGTTTAGTTTAACTCGATTGAATTCTTCTCATTTTTTTTGGCCGTCCCTGTTGTCACTTCTTCTCAAAGACCTTTTATTTGGTCAATTATTTTTCTGTGTTGTTTATTTGATTGCGTATGTTGTCGAATGCGTATTCGCTTCGATTAGCGTCGTCGAATACTTAGTTTCATTTTCGGCCGAGATTTTTAGAATCACTGTTTTATCAATTAATCTGTTACCAATGATACATGTTGTAGTTAATTGAATGTCGTCGTCTAATCTCGTAGAATTTGTTGTGTGAAATCCCGGGCAGTGGTTTGTTTTTGTTTGAATTGGACTTTTTCTGTCTGTCGGTTGATTCTGTGTATTGAGTTAGTTGTTGTTGTTTGTTATAGCTGATAATTGACTGTTTTGTAGTGTCCTCAACTAGTTGTATGAGAATAGGTTTAGAACAATATGGCAGTAAGTTGGAATTGGCCTGTTTAATCCTTGAAACATTGTTGGATCAAAAGTTTAGAGCTGTTGTGATTCTGAAATTAGGATTTGAATTAACTGTTAGGAAGTCAGAGGTTAGCATCTCAGGATTTTCTTGTCAATTGCACTACACTTGAAACAGGGCAGTGGAACCTGCTGTTACAGCAGGGCACTTGGCCATGTTTGGGCAGAAACAATTAAAATATTAGAACCCCATACTTGGCCTTCAGGGATTTATTTAATAACAAGTCCCATACCAGACAATTTGAGTGGGGTCTGCCCAGGGAATCTCATGGGTTCAGCAGAGATAGGGATGGGCAGGGGTTTAGTTTAGGATTTTTTGCACCATCAGGAGTTAATTTCTTAACTATAAGTATAGAGCTTAAACAGAACAGAAGGAGGGGATTTTTGGGAAAGCTTTCTTTGAGTTTTGAGAGATATAGTTCTAAGAAAACAGTGAGTGAATTGAAAAGGCAAAACAGATTGAATTCGAGAAAGATTCTGCATTTTCTCTTTCTCATTGTTTCATTTGGCTTACTGTTCCATTGAATTGGTAGAACAAACCTTGAGTTCTGACCAATTCACTGATATCTTTTGGCTCAATATTTTGCCACTGGAATTTCAGAGGGGTATAAGGTTAACTTCAAATAGTCATGGGTCCAACTAAGCTAGCTTCTTGGACAAACAGTGGTCTGTGGATATTTTCAAGGGTTTGCTGGTTATTTTGAAGTAAAAACTGGTCTGTCTAAGCTAATTCTGCGGTGACTTGCTGTTTGGTTGTTGGTGTTCTGTTGTCATTGCTGAGTTGTTGTTTGATCACTGCCAAGCAGTCACTGACCTCTCATTCTTCATTTTTTGCTATCAATTTCCAGGTACACAACTATTACTTTGTAAGTCGGGACTCGAAGCATGAAATACAAATGAAGAGATGAAGCTCCATGATTTATGTTTAAATTATATTCTGAGTTAATATTGTATATCTATAGGGTAGTTTAATTCATCTGTTGAAACTACTAGTTGCCTCATTACGCATAGCTGAGTAGTGATCTGCAGTTTGTTTAGGGGGTAAACTCCATTCCTATGTAGGCTAGATAGAAAGGAACTAATGGTGTAGTATTCATATCTTGTCATATCCAGTTTATTTCATTTGTAGTATATGTGAAATGCACATCAGTCCCTTAAGTTAAATCACTTAGTAATTTGAATTATTGTATGTTAAGCAACTCGTTCGCATAAATTGGCAGAAAATAGGTTCCCGTAAATGTCATCTTCGGATTTAACAAAGTTGTGTTCAAACACCCGCTTAGAATAAGTTCGAAGCATGTAAATAATATAGGATCTTTTCTTCTTGTACGTTAGAGACAAACCTAAACGGAGAAAATATAGTCATTATAGGATTACCTCTATTTTTTAAATAAATGAGACGAGCCCCGCTAAATAACGTATAAATCATGGTGCCCTCGTAAATGTATATTCAAATAATTAGAATTCGGGACGAGCCGTTTAGCTAATTTTACGGCCCTTCGCAAAGTAGTGATACGTTAGTCATTTTAGGTGTGGTTTTAATCATTTTACCTCTCTTGAATGCGAGCATGCGTTTCATACAACTCAAATCCGAATCAAAAAATGTTGAATAAGAATGTGTCGAGAATCCGGGTGCATTTCATGTGACGTGATTCGAAACATATTTTTGGCAACATCCTCTTTCGTAAATAATAATAATAATAATAAAAGCGGTAATGGGATATTAATTTGCATTAAGTACATAACTGTTAAAAAATCAGATAATTCTAGCCATTTATAATAATTGAAGCGACCGTGCTAGAACCACGGGATCCGGGGTGCCTAACACCTTCCCTCGGGTCAACAGAATTCCTTACTTAGAATTTCTGGTTCGCAGACTTCATTGGAAAGTCGAAATTTCCTCGATTCAAGATTTAAATAAATTGGTGACTTGGGACACCTTAATTTATTCCAAGTGGCGACTCTGAAATAAATAGAATAATCCCGTTTCGAATATTGTCACTTAAATTGGAAAAACTCCCTTACGCTTACCCCCGGGTAGCGGGCGCGCCAAAATGAGGTGTGACAGCTCTGGCGACTCTGCTGGGGATACAAACCCAGAACCATTGGTTCAGGGTTTAAGAATTCGAGCTTTGAATAATTATTTTATTTGGCTTATTTATTATCTGATTTTATTACATGTTTATATTTGATATGCTAAATGTTGCTTTACCGCTTTGATATTTTGTGAACTGTATATAAATTGTGCCGATACCCGTTTTTTCTCTTCTGAGTCTTTTGAAATATAATATCGGGCATTTGCTGGACATAGCCCATTTTTCTCAAGATAGCCGTGGTGCTTGGCACCCGGTGAAGGATTTTGTAGTCACACATGTTTAGGCGGAGAGTTTGTCAATTAAGCCGGAAAGCCATGCTACCGGTGCACTGACACTCTTCGGCTCGAGTTGTCCGCTTGAGTTAAAGCCAGTCTAGACACTTTTTTCCAACAAGATGATGACTTAGAATAACAAAACCTTATGCGGATCCCCGATAGGAACGTTTATTTGCATCATGTGCATATTTGACTTAGGAGGCTCAACACAGGGGTTGGGCCTGTCTAGGACAGGTGTACCTGAAACAAAAAGACCAACTTGTTGCATCTTTTCGTGTGCATTTATTTGTTTCGATCTTACATGCCGACCGGTTTGTTAAAAAGAGAGGAAGAAGTGAAAAACGTCAGGGTATAGAAATAGTTTTATGGAAAATAGTTAGTTCTTTGAAAATAAATTTTGAGAAAATGCAAAAAAAAAATTTCAAATAAATTTTCTTAATTTTACGAAAATAGTTAGTTCTTTGAAAATAAATTTTCTGAAAAAATGCAAAAAATTCCAAATAAATTTTCTTAATTTTACGAAAATAGTTAGTTCTTTAAAAAATAAATTTTGAAAAAATGCAAAAAAAAATTCCAAATAAATTTTCTTAATTTTACGAAAATAGTTTAGTTTCTTTGAAAATAATTTTGAAAAAAAAATGCAAAAAAATTCCAAATAAATTTTCTCAGTTCCTTTGAAAACAATTTGTTTTAGAAATGCTGTTTAAAAATAGTTTGTTTTCTTTTCTTAAAATGATTTAGTTCTTTTATTTTCGAACTACGCAAGTTTGATTCTCACCAAACATGAGATACGTAGGCAACCCATATCGCGCTCAACTAATACTGATTTTTTTTTTAAAAAAAACAATAATAAAAATATTAGAATTTGGATTTTTGTTCTTAGTCGAGAGTTAGAAAATTTTGCAAAAATAGCCAAACGCCTCAAAAGGGGCGCCGGAGGACTAGTTTCGCAAAACAGAATATAGACATCACACTGGTATCGTGTTATACAGCCTTCAAATCTTCTTCAAGTGCTGAAAGGCCGTATTAACAAGATTCATTTTTTTTATAATAAAAAAAAGATTGAAAAAAAATCTTAAGTTCATTTTTTATCTTTTCTAGGATCAACATGACTTCTTCGCAACGAATCGGCCAGAAAAAGGCAAGAGACGAAATGCCACCCATGTTCATGATCCAGGACAAGACCCCAGATCGGCTCTGTAAATGGTGGACTAGTTTTTTGGCTTGGGAAAGAAATCAAGTTCACAAGCACCTCAAGTTTCTTCCGGACATCATGATGATAAAACCGGACAAAAATGTGATCAGAGCTTTAGTGAGTTTTTGGGACTCAACAAGCAATGTGTTCAGATTTCGGGACTGCGAAATGACACCCACTTTGGAAGAATTGGGCGGACTCACAGGACTCGGACGAGATTTGCACAAGATGAGACCTGCAGCTCCTAGGCAGATGGGTGTGAATAATTTCTTGAAAAAATTATGTCTCCGGCGGGTTCCCATGGGTTGTTTGGAGAACGGTTGGGTGCCATTGGATTATCTCTACGACAAATTTGGTGATAAGAAAGGGTTTGAGAAATTCTCAAATGCTGAATTTGTTAACCAGTTGAATTATGACGCCTGGGAGATTTAAGAATCTATGCTTTTATGATCACTTTTTTGGGAACCATGGTTTTTCCCGAACGTGGCGGACGCATCAGAATCCGTTTGGCTGCGGTGGTCTCATATCTACAGAGTAACGAGGAACACACTGTTCTTCCGATGATACTAGGAGACATCTTTCGGGCCTTAACTCGGTGCCAAGAAGGACAAGATTATTTTTAAGGTTGCAATATCTTATTACAAATGTGGTTTGTAGAACATCTCTATCATCACCCAATTGTGATAAACTTCAACACGGATTGGCTGAATTATATTCGTTGTCATACAAACAGAGCCGCCCGTTGTAACCTTCCAGAAGATTTGAGGACTTGGCAAGAACTTCTCAACTCTTTAAGAGCAGATCAACTTACCTGGAATTATTATTGGTTCCCTTCCGCCAAAATCATCCATATGTCGACATATCGCCCATTCTACATACTAATGGGTTTCAGAGGTTTCCAACCATATGCCCCGCTACGTGTCATGCGGCAGTTGTAGAGAATAGAAAAGGCCCCCAATTGAGGATATGCGATCGTTTATATGGGAATTTGTGACGGAGGAGACCCCGAGAGAGACTTATGCACAAAAGGTATGGTTCGGTAGTCGACTCTCCGACATCGACGAAATGGTTGCCGATCGAGAACGGGGAGAAGTGAGTCTCGCATATCTTGAATGGTTCCACAACCAATCAATGCCAGAGCAAAGGTCAGAAAGGTCAGTGAAGTATGCCGTAGATTGGGAGAAAGAGGTAGAAACCAGAGTAAGGGAGGCTAAGCATGAGACAGCGCAAGATTTCCAATCTGGCATTAACACTTTAAAAGAAGACAAGGGAATTCTGGAAGCTGCCATGGACATACAACAGGCTGATTTTGATCGGGAAAGGGCCGGTTGGGAGAAGGAAAGAGAAGCACTCCGAACTCAAATTCAAGAGATGCAATTGGCCGCAGAAAGGTCAAGGAGGAGTCGGAGTGATCAGATGCCGATAAACGATTTGGAAAGAAAAGCCTTTGAACACCAAGAAGACTTGGAGAAGGCAAAAGCGGCTTTGGTTGCAGTCCGAACAAAATGGAAGAGAGCGGCCCGCCAAGAAGCACTCCGTCTACAACAAGTAGAGAAAGACTATGATGCGATCATCGTTGATTTGAGAAGAGCAAATGCCACTCTTAGAGAGCGAACTCTTAGGCAAGTCCAGGATGCTAAAGGAGATAGAGACCGTTGTCACAACTTGATGGCACGGATGGAAAGACAAATAGATAGGCTCTTGGACCATATCTCCGGCAACTCTCAAGTATTAGGGGCAAAGAACAGACAGACACATAGGGCAGCTGCTCAGAGAAAAAGACATGATCAGGACCAGGATCAATGAGATCGGGCACTACATTACTATGAGGTGTTTGACCTGCGAACGAGTACCTCGGCCCGCCCTCTTCTCTTCAATCATGGAATGTGTCCACCAAGTCATGGCAGAATTGGGGAGTATACAGAAAGATCTTACACCAAGAACTGCAGCAAGGCCAAACAACGCCCCCCGGGCGCAAAGATTCGAGGCGTTGGAACATGCTTAGAAGAGTCTGTTATTTTAGAGTCTGTTTGTCCTTTTAAAAGTTTTTCTCCATTGTTTTCATTTTGCAAGTGTTTCAAGTTTGAAGTTTGTTGAAATAAAATTCATGAACATTTCATTCATATCTTATGTCTATTGTTTCCGAACTACGCCCGGTCTGATTCATGCGGGGACATGATACGTAGGCAATCCACATAAGATTCGACCATCACTAAAAAAATAATAATAATAAAAAAAAAATGATGAAAATAAAAGAAAAAGAAGATTGATAAAGGATGAAAGCGAAGGAAAATACAAACCGGAATGACGCATCGCAAACGAATACATGTAGCAACATCATCACTTGTATAAGTGCATCACACCCAACATGAGATTACTTATCTGTTATGTTGTTTCAGACTAACCGTTTGTTTTCCAAACTCCAGGTTTTAGTAAAAAGTGGTTGATTTTGTGGTAATATGGCACCACATTCGTACTTCACAAGGTCCAAAGGAAAAGTTCGGCAGCCTGAAAGTACTCATCCCTATTTCACTAGGTCTAAAAAGGGTGCCGACATGTCTTCAGAAATGCCTTTAGCAACCATTCACGTTTCAGAGGAAAGCTCATTGACAACCATCCCGGCTACTGAGTCGGCGGCTTTGGAGGAGAATTGAATTTTGCGTTGCCGCATACTCGAGATGTTGGACGATTGGAACAACGGGAAAGAGCCCCCGAGTCTGATCCCTGGGTTCCCTGAAATTCTTCTCAGATCAAGCGGAATTTCCAATACCCCCATCAATTACCCACCGACTTTGTTTGGGTACTCTAATGCTACAACCCTCTCTGAATCACCCTCCACCTCCCATCCTCGGGTGACACCATATGATACATCCGCAAGAACGTCGGTTGAGTTGCCAGTTCCAGTCCCAACGCATCCCACCGCACATGCTCCTTTCTTCGACTCCGCATCCTTTACATTCCCAGCACCACCGCTTACACGGGACCATACCCAGGTTGCAGCCAATATATATCCTCAGCCACCTCGATATGAGTTTCTACCAAGCCAAAATCCAAAGGCCCCCGAGCAGGATGAGATGGCAAAAAGAATGAGGAGTTTGGAACAAAGCTTAAAGAACATGCAAGGTCTGAGTGGACAGAAAAGTGTATCTCACGCCGATCTATGCATGTTCCCGCACGTCCACTTACCATCAGGTTTTAAGACACCAAAGTTCGAAAAGTATGACGGGCATGGCGACCCCATTGCTCATTTGAAGAAATACTGCAATCAATTGCGGGGTGCCGGCGGCAGGGAAGAATTGTTGATGGCGTACTTCGGAGAAAGTTTGGTCGGAATAGCATCAGAATGGTATATGGATCAAGACATATCTCGATGGCACATCTGGGATGATCTGGCCAGAGATTTTGTGAAATAGTTCCAATACAACATCGATATTGTGCCAGACAGGAATTCTCTGTCGAACTTAAAGAAGAAGCCCTCAGAGAGCTTCAGAGAATATGCCATCAAATGGCGAGAGCAAGCATCCAGGGTGAAACCCCCTATGGACGAAATTGAAATGGTCACGACTTTTCTCCAAGCTCAAGAGCCAGACTACTTTCAAAATATGATGTCGGTGATGGGAAAACCTTTCGCCGAAGCAATCAAGATCGGAGAAATGGTAGAAAACGGCTTGAAAACAGGGCGAATTTTGAGTCAAACGGCCATTCGGGCAACTTCCCAAGCCATCCAAGGCGGGTCTGGAGGGATGCCCAGAAGCAAGAAGAAGGAGGAAACTGCCATGGCGGCAGTAGAAGATAGAAGATATCGAACCTCAAGGCAGGTATTCTCCGAAAGGGCCCCCCAACATTACTATTCACACCACAGCATGGCCTGTGCTCCTCCGCCTCCACCCTACGCAGTCATGAACATTCAACCTTTGGCACGGCCGCAGCCACCAGCCAACAGGAATCTACCTACATTCCGGAGAAACCAACCTCCTTACCCAAACCGGTATAACCCACGGCCAAATAACACCCGCCACCGTGAGCAACCCAAAATGAGCTTTACACCGATTGGGGAGCCGTATTCCACTATTTTCCCAAAACTCAGGCAAGAAAACCTACTGCAGCCCGTTCCGCAGAACAGGCAGAATCCAGACTCTCCTGCCTACCAGAGGGGGATATACTGTGCATATCATTCGGGTGTTGAAGGACACAGTACTGACAATTGTTGGACGTTGAAGAAGGCAGTGCAAGAATTGATCAATCAGGGGAGGATCGTCTTCGCGGATGAAGACATCCCAAATGTGACAAACAACCCATTACCAGCCCACAACAACGGGCCGTTGATTGGAATGATTTGTGACGACAAGGAATTTGACCCAGCTTTGAAAGCGATAATCGCCATCGCCAACATAGAGAAGCGGCCTGAGGCTTCCCCGAAACAAGAGAAAATGGGGAAAAAGGTTGAAGTTCTTGAAACCAAATCTGAAAAGACGATTGAATCGAAAGCATCGTCTCAGAAGAGTGGAGTCCTTTACCTCCCATGAGGTCGAGTGGAAAAACCATTGTCAATAGGTGCCCCCAAGAAGTTCCATTTAAAGAGGGAAACAACAATATATGTACCAAAGGGAACCTATGTGGTCCAAAAACCAGATGAACCCGTGGTTATTGCACGCGTGCAACAAAAACCAATGACGGATCCGTCCGCAGTACCCTGGAGCTACCAACGAACACTTGTTACGCGCAAAGGGAAAGAGATTGCGAGAAATTCATCTGAGAGCGTCTTGGGGCAGAAGTACTTAAACACGCAGGAGGTAAATAACGCCACACAAAGGCGTTTCCCATCAAAGAAACCTGTAAGTGCTGAAGAGGCGGAGGTCTTTTTTCAAAAGATGCAAATGCTTGACTATGAGGTGATATATCAACTGCGCAAATGCCCAGAGCAGGTGTCGATGTTGTCCCTTCTAATGAAGTCTACTGAACATCAAAAGGTTTTGTTAAAAGCCTTGAATGAGGCATACGTGCCTATTGAGACTTCATCCGAACAACTTGAAAGAATGACGGAGAGATTCTTCGCGATCAATCAGATTTCTTTCAGTAAAGCTGATTTGCCTTTGGAGGGTGCCGCCCACAACAAAGCTTTGCATTTGACTATCAAATACGAAGGCTATTATATGAAAAGGGTCATGGTTGATGGGGGTTCGGGGGCAGACATATGCCCGCTTTCCACTTTAGGCCGCATAGGAATCGGAGCTGAAAGGATTCGGCCTAACAACATATGTGTGCGAGCTTTTGACGGTGTGAAAAGAGATACTGTCGGAGAGATTGATGTAATTATGACCATCGGCCCGGTGGACTTCGAAATAACATTCCAAGTTTTGGATATGGACACTTCTTAAAACTTTCTTCTGGGGAGACCATGGATTCATGCGGCCGGAGCTGTGCCCTCTACCCTCCATCAGATGTTAAAATTCGAACACGAGGGACAAGAGATCGTGGTCCACGGGGAAGACGAGCAATCAATTTATCGAGATCTGTCCATCCCCTGCTTAGAAGTGGAAGCGGGAAGCGAACACATTGTCTATCAAGCCTTTGACATTGTATTGGCAGATCAACATGAGGAGGGGAGCCTTTGCCCCCATCCCTTTTTGTCTAATGCCTCAATTATGGTGGCAAAAGAGATGATTAAGCACGGCTTCCAGGCAGGGAAAGGTTTGGAAAAGTCCTTACAAGGAATATCGAAGCCAATAACTTTGCCTACAACCGAAAGGTTCTTTCGAGTAGGTTTCCGCCCTACCCCTAAAGATGAGAGATGGGCCAACAAGAGAAAGGAGAAAGGATGGGTTCTGCCGCAACCATTTCCACATCTGTACCAAACTTTTGTCCGACCAAGGTACAGTGAAGAAGAAGAAGACGAGGTCTTCACAGCGGAGGAAATTGAAGAAATATGTGGGGCCATGACGCAAATGCTCTATGATGTTAATATGGTCCAATCGGGAGAAGGAAAAAGCACCGTTGAGTTGTTGTACGTGGGCCCTGAAGCTAAATTGCAAAATTGGAAAGCCACACCCTTCCCAATCAGGCGGGAGTTCTGGTAGATTTGTCCTGTCGTTTTTCCTTCATCACAAGTTACTTCAGGACGTAACTTGGATGTTTTCCTTGTTTTCTTGTATTTTTGGTTTCCCCAATGTAATTTTGTTCGTTTTCAGAAAATTCCAAGAAAATAAAATAAATATTTCGTCATTTTACACCCTTTCTAATTTTGTTATTTATTTTTTCTTTTCAGTCCTAATAATGCGGCTTTAAATAACATGACATGCTTGCGGAACTCATGCTCAAATCCGAACACGCCACCTAATCTGGAAATAATTAACCAAGAACCGAAATACGATGAAGACGAGACTTTTAGGGAAATAAATCGAGAATTGGAACATTTCGAGAATAAACCTAAGCCAAACTTGAATGACACCGAACCGGTTAATTTGGGAACTGATGAAGAGGTCCGATAGACCAAGATAAGCATCCACACAGATGAGAAAACACGAGATGCAATAATCCAACTCTTGTTTGAATTTAAAGACGTGTTTGCTTGGTCTTACGACGACATACCGGGATTAGGAGCTGATCTAGTGGTGCACAAATTACCAATCTACCCTGACTGTCGCCCAGTGCAACAGAAGCAAAGAAAGTTCAAGACTGACATCAGTGATAAAATCAAAGAAGAAATCACTAAGCAGTTGAAAACGGGGGTAATCCGAGTGGTACAATACACCACGTGGTTGGCTAATGTTGTGCCCGTGCCAAAGAAGGACGGAAAAACTCGAGTATGTGTTGACTACCGAGATTTGAATAAAGCGAGTCCTAAAGATAACTTTCCTTTACCGAACATCCACATCCTTGTTGATAACTGTGCCAAACATGAGATACAATCGTTTGTGGATTGTTATGCGGGATATTATCAAGTGTTGATGGATGAAGAGGACGCCGAGAAGACTGCTTTTAACACACCTTGGGGGACTTACTGTTACCGAGTCATGCCATTCGGCTTGAAAAATGCGGGAGCAACATACATGAGAGCTATGATGCCATTTTCCACGACATGATGCATCAGGAAATAGAGGTGTACGTGGACGATGTGATCATCAAATCCAGAACCCAGGGCGATCATGTGCGAGACTTGAGGAAATTCTTTGAGAGGTTGAGGAAGTACGATTTGAAGTTGAATCCGGCCAAATGCGCTTTTGGAGTCCCGTCAGGTAAACTTTTGGGTTTCATAGTCAGTAGAAGAGGTATTGAATTAGATCCCGCAAAGATAAAATCCATCCGGGATTTACCTCCCCCCAGAACAAAGAAAGATGTAATGAGTCTTCTAGGCCGACTGAACTACATCAGTAGGTTCATCGCTCAGTTGACTTCCACATGTGAACCCATATTCAAGTTGTTGAAGAAAGACAATCAAATGGACAACAGAATGTCAAGAAACTTTTGACAAAATCAAAGAATATTTGTCAAACCCTCCAGTCTTAGTCCCGCCAGAGCCAGGGAGACCTCTTTTCTTGTATTTAACGGTCTTGGAAAATTCTTTTGGTTGTGTTCTCGGACAACGTGATGCGGCAGAGAAGAAAGAGCATGCGATTTACTACCTGAGCAAGAAGTTCACTAGTTATGAGGTCAAGTACACTTTGCTGGAAAGAACGTGTTGTGCTTTAACATGGGTCGCTCAGAAATTGAGACACTACCTCCAAGCCCATACGACTCACCTCATTACTCGGTTGGATCCTTTGAAGTATATATTCCAGAAACCGATGCCCACCGGAAGATTGGCAAAATGGCAGATCCTGCTCACTGAGTTTGACATAGTCTATGTCACTCGCACGGCAATGAAGGCTCAAGCATTGGCAGACCATTTGGCCGAGAACCCGATCGACGAAGAGTATCAACCATTAAATACCTACTTTCCTGATGAAGAGGTAAATACGACAGAAGTTGTTTCAGAGGACAGTCATGCTTGGAAAATGTTTTTCGATGGGGCGGTAAACGCTAAAGGTGTAGGGATTGGGGCAATCTTGATCTCTCCTGCTGGTCAGCATTACCCAGCCACGGCTAGGCTCCGTTTCTTTTGCACGAACAATACGGCTGAGTATGAAGCTTGTATCATGGGTATGAACATGGCAATTGATCAGGGCGTCGAAGATTTGTTGATCATGGGAGATTCAGATCTAATTATCAAACAATCTCAAGCTGAATGGGAAACTCGGGACGTTAAACTCCTCCCTTACCGACAACACGTGAATATTCTTGGCAAGCGATTTGCATCGATAGAGTTCAGGTATATCCCACGATGTCACAATGAACTAGCTGACGCACTTGCCACTTTAGCTTCAATGCTACCTTATCCGGGCAACGCCCATGTCAATCCCTTGGAAATCCAAATCAGGGAAAGCCACGGTTATTGCAATGCAATCGAAGAGGGACCAAGCGTCAAACCATGGTACTACGATATCAGGAGATTTTTAAGAACACAAGAATACCCCGAACATGCTACTGGAGATCAAAAGAGGACCATTAGGCGACATGCAGGTGGTTTTTTTTTGAGCGGCGAGGTCATGTATAAAAGAACCCCAGATCTTAACCTCTTAAGGTGTGTTGATGCCGAAGAAGCAGGAAGAATCATGCATGAAGTACATGCAGGAGTATGCAGGCCTCATATGAATGGGTATGTTTTAGCCAAGAAAATCCTTCGAGCAAGTTATTATTGGATGACCATGGAGAAAGATTATTTCGGTTTTGTCCGAAAATGCCATCAATGTCATGTACATGGAGATCTGATTCATGCACCTCCAACTGAGTTGCATCCTATGTCAGCGACGTGGCCATTTGTCGCTTGGGGAATGGATGTTATCGGCCCGATTGAGTCGAAAGCTTCGAATGGGCACCGATTCATACTGGTGGCTATCGATTACTTCACAAAATGGGTCGAAGCCGTCACTCTCAAATCAGTCACTAAGAAAGTTGTGGTGGATTTTGTACACTCAAATCTTATCTATCGTTTTGGTATACCTGCAACTATCATCACAGACAATGCTGCGAATCTGAATAGTCATTTGATGGAAGAAATATGCGAGCAATTCAAAATAACGCATAGGAACTCCACCCCTTATCGGCCCAAAGCCAATGGTGCCGTGGAAGTAGCAAACAAAACCATTAAGAAGATATTGAGAAATACAATCCAAAGCTCTAGATAATGGCATGAACAATTACCGTTCGCCTTACTGGGATACCGTACTACAGTACGCACATCGGTAGGAGCAACTCCATACCTGTTAGTCTATGAAACTGAGGTTGTGATACCGGCAGAGGTAGAAATTCCTTCACTTCGTACAATTGTTGAAGCAGAGATTGAAGATAGCGAGTGGGTTAAGACTCGTTTGGAGCAATTAACTTTGATCGATGAAAAGCGAATGGCTGCGGTCTGTCACGGACAACTGTACCAACAAAGAATGGCTCGTGCTTACAACAAGAAAGTATGACCGAGAAATTTCGAAGTAGGTCAGTTGGTTTTAAGACGCATTCTTCCACATCACCAGGAAGCGAAAGGAAAATTCGCTCCTAATTGGAAGGGACCATACATCATCAGGAAGATACTGCCAAGAGGAGCGTTATACTTGGGAGACATGGAAGGAAAAGATCCTGAAACAGCTGTGAATGCAGATGCTGTGAAAAGGTATTATGTCTGAATTTGCTTCGATGATGTCCTTACAAATCGAAATGATTGAAGGCTTTTATTCCCGCTACCCAAACACTACCAACCCTTTTTGTAAACCCTTTGAGTCAGTTACCTTTCTTTGGCTACCCTCTTTGGAATCCAAACCAAAATAATTAAAAAAAAAAAAACAAACAAAACAAAACAAAACAAAACTACCTGAACTACGTTCTGACTTGAAAGGATACATAGGCAACCTCTCCCTGAGGTTCAGTCACACCAAACCAAAAATCCCAGTTTCCCAAAAAATGAAACTGGGGCAGATGATATTGTTGATTCGGTTTAAGATCCGTCAAGATAATTCCAAAGTTGTAATTTTGTCCACAATTTTTGTTACCCAAACCAAGTACAAGTCCTTCAAGATCGATTGGAAGCTGTGAAAACATCATTGTTGCGGTCCGAAGTTCCTGGAACGAAAAGAAATAAAATGAGAGAGTCTTATTGGTGAAAACCTTCGGGCACCATAAGACGATGGAAGTAGAGAAATACAAAATGAGAGAGCCTGTTGGTAAAAACTCGCAAAGAGTGCTATCCGGCGATGGTAAGAAGAGAAATGAGAGAGGTCGATTGGCGAAAACCCGCAAAAGGGCGCTATCAACCGAAAAGTTCGTTTCACCACGAGAGGTCCTGGCACGGCTCCTTAGCTCGGAAATGTAGACCCGTTTTGGTTCATAATAAAATGGGAGTTTGTGACGATCAAGCGTCTAGTCCGAGAAGCATGTCATGTTGGTTAAAGTCGGCATATACCTCAGATAAGTCCTTCTTTTCCCCCGAAAGGGACTCCTCTATCTTTGATACGTTTTTCCTTCCTTTGTTCATTCTTTTTCTTTGAATCCCTTTCGGTTTAATTATAATTCTGAAACTATTACAAAGGAAGGCGACAAGACCGGTTTTACAGGACTCCGCCTGGTAAAGAAGAAAAGAAAAATAGCCTCAGTAGTGTATTGATACAATCCATGATTGGATCATAATGATCGATTGTTTCCAAAGAAACAGAGTTTAGAAAGGAAATGGAAATCAAAGGCCAAGGTTTTAGATGTGACAGAATAAGGCCGAAGGATAGAACCCACATGGAAAATCCTCGTGGAATTCCGAGAATGAACCCGGTCAGTTTGAAAGGAAGTCACCCCAAAGACAATTGGTAGCAAACTTCTCAATGGAAATGGGAAAACGATCAAGCAATGAAGATAATCAAGGCCACAAAGTCAACCACTTTTTTCAACTGATAAAATGTTCTTTGTTGAAAGCAGGTCTGTTTAATTATGCAAGAAGAAGGTACAACTCAAAGAAGTGAAGTACGCAAGCATTGAAATGGCTTTGGAACACATAAAAAGGGAAATTTCTTTTTAGAGCTTTATCTTATGCATTTGTTGGTGGTTAAAAAGAAAGCCTAAAAGAAGGCCCAAAAAGAAGAATAAAAGAAAAGAAAATGAAAACTCCAAAAAAGAGAATTAAAATAATATCAGTCCAATATATGTTTGGACCCCGGTCAGAAAAACCGAGGTTCTTTCCGGCCAGAAAGCCGTGGAAACTTTTATCCCCGGTCAGAAAATCGAGGATCACCCAGTCAGAAAACTGCGGAGCCGTTTACTTTACCCCGGCCAAAAAACCGAGGGTCTGACGGCCAAAAAATCGTTAGACATTATTTGAATTCCGGCCAGAAAGCCGTGAAACTTTTATTCCCGGTCAGAAAATCGAGGATCTCCCAGTCAGAAAACTGCGGAGCCATTTACTTTAACCCCGGCCAAAAAACCGAGGGTCTGACGGTCAAAAAACCGTTAGACATTGTTTTAATTCCGGCCAGAAAGCCGTGAAACTTTTATCCCCGGTCAGAAAACCGAGGATCTCCCAGTCAGAAAACTACGGAGCCATTTACTTTAACCCCGGCCAAAAACCGAGGGTCTGATGGCCAAAACACCATTAGACATTATTTGAATTCCGGCCAGAAAGCCGTGAAACGTTTTATCCCCGGTCAAAAAACCGAGTATCTCCCAGTCAGAAAACTGCGGAGCCATTTACTTTAACCCCGACCAAAAAACTGAGGGTCTGACGGCCAAAAAATCGTTAGACATTGTTTGAATTCCGACCTGAAAGCCGTGAAACTTTTATCCCCGGTCAAAAAACCGAGGATCTCCCAGTCAAAAAGCTGCGAAGCCATTTACTTTAACCCCGGCCAAAAACCGAGGGTCCGACGGTCAAAAAACCGCTAGACATTGTTTGAATTCCGGCCAGAAAGCCGTGAAACTTTTATCCCCGGTCAGAAAACCGAGGATCTCCCAGTCAGAAAACTGCGGAGCCATTTACTTTAACCCCGGCCAAAAAACCGAGGGTCTGACGGCCAAAAAACCGTTAGACATTGTTTGAATTCCGGCCAGAAAGCCGTGAAACTTTTATCCCCGGTCAGAAAACCGAGGATCTCCCAGTCAGAAAACTGCGGAGCCATTTACTTTAACCCCGGCCAAAAAACCGAGGGTCTGACGGCCAAAAAACCGTTAGACATTGTTTGAATTCCGGCCAGAAAGCCGTGAAACGTTTATCCCCGGTCAGAAAACCGAGGATCTCCCAGTCAGAAAACTGCAGAGCCATTTACTTTAACCCCGACCAAAAACCGAGGGTCTGACGGCCAAAAAGCCGTTAGACATTGTTTGAATTCCGGTGAGAAAGCCGTGAAACTTTTATCTCCGGTCAGAAAACCGAGGATCTCCCAGTCAGAAAACTGCGGAGCCATTTAGTTTATCCCCGGCCAAAAAACCGAGGGTCTAGCGGCCAAAAACCGTTAGACATTGTTTGAATTCCGGCCAGAAAGCCGTGAAACTCTTCTTCAAAATCCCGGCCAGAAAGCCGTGGAACGTTTATTTGTGAAATTGTGATTTCCTTACCCAAAGAGTCTTTTAATCACTTTCTCTGTCACAACTAACTCACGAAATTTTCCTAGCAAAACTGGGGCAGAAAAATTTCGTTCGTTTGTTTGTTTTGTTGTCTAAATATGTTTGACCTCGGGACGCAAGGATCGAGATAACTTACAAATGGAACATCAATCCAGAATGAAGAAAAAAAGAAAAGGACCAAAAGAAAACGAGTCCAAATGTTGTAGTAAACAAAAGCGTGGATTGCTCAGAATCTGATTGAAGTAACAAGCTCCGCTGACTCCGTTTCATTCAATGTTACATAGATAAACAAGCACGTACAATTTGTCGAGCATCAAGGTTCAGATCGAGGTCTACAGCAAATCAGCTAAGATTCAAGATCAAGTTTTCACGAGAATCATAAATAGGAATCTTGTAACTCATAGTTTGATAGCATAGCTAGTTCAGCTTTAATTTCTCTTTTGGTGTAATAAGGAGGTCAGTAAGCAGTAAGCAGTAAGCAGCAACAGAGCAACAGTAACAGCAAAGTGTCAGTCCACGGTAGTCCCAGCTACCAAAACTTCCCGAACTACATTGACATGATTCCTGTTTAGTCCAGGATATGTAGGAAGCCTCCCGAAGCAAAGGCTCGGTCAAGATCTTTCTGAAATGCTTCACACGGAGTGCTCGAACGGACAAAAATCGCTCGTACTTGCTCATTATTCTTTGCACGAAAACTCTTCGCATTTCCACACAAAGAGGAGCAGCTGTGAGCACGTGATTTTTGTCTAACGTGAATTACTCCCACAAAACCAAAACAAAAGTTGTCTATTTTTACGTTGTGTAGTTTTTGTGAATTTTCGTGTTATTCTTGGTAATTGTTTGCATTTGTATATGCATGATTATATGTGTTTAAATTAATAAAAATACAAAAATAGGTTGTATTTACATTTTTTATCTAACTTTGCAATTAGGAGTAGTTTAAGTTTATTTTACAAAATAAAAAAATCACAAAAATGTATTTTTTGCGTTTTCAGAATTTAATGTCCCAGTTGTATTTTAATGTTTATTTAATTATATATGATAATTACTATTACAAATTAACTAGTACTTTGACAAATTAATTTAGTTCTATAAGTTAATTTAGAATTTTTAGAATTTTAGTTTTATTTTAAGAAAACAAAAGAAAAGAAAAATCAAAGAAAGAAATCAAAATTGGACCAAAGTCCAGGCCCAAATCAGCACAATCCCAGTCCAAAAACACCCCAAAATCCGGTTCAACCCATGCCCTAACCCGTTTTCCCCGACCCAATCTCAGCCTTTACACCTAAACGGTGTCGTTTCATTAAGTTAGTTTGATCATAGCCGTTGAACGTTTTAATCTAATGGATGAGATCATTTTCCTAATCTTAATTCACCCAAATACCCCTAAACCCTTTACCCCGCCTCACTTCTAGACCCCTACTCTCTCACTTCGTCTCTCTCAACTCAGAGACGAGAATTAGGGTTCCTAACCGCCGCCCTTCTCCGCCACCCAAAACCCGGCGGCAACAACGCCGCCGGCCACCAAAATCACACCATAGCTTCCCCTTCTCCCCATCTATACGAATCCATAACCCTTGTATCTCGAATCATCCCTGAACGTCTCGAATCTTCGATCGAAGGTTCGAGTCAAAACCAAAACCATGCCAAACCGCTCCAAATTCACCCCGAACACTACCCCGACCTCCCTCTCACCGTAACCAACTTTATTTTTGCTCGAATCGTGCCAGAACCAGTCAAGCCCCAAAAACGGCCTCAAGAACCCTAGAATCCAAAACTAGGGATTTCGTCCGAGTCAACGTTATTTGAAGGCAACGGGTTTTAATTGGAGTGTTTTTCGTTTGAAAAACACTCCAATTAAAGTCCGTTTACTTCAAAAGGTGCGAAACTCGAATCCTTTGGAGCCGGGTCCGTCCGATTTTGATTTCTTTTGAGGTAATTTCCTTTTTCCTGTTTATTTCAATTAGGTATTTGTTTGTTTTGTGTATTTGTTTAGTTTAACTCGATTGAATTCTTCTCATTTTTTTTGGCCGTCCCTGTTGTCACTTCTTCTCAAAGACCCTTTATTTGGTCAATTATTTTTCTGTGTTGTTTATTTGATTGCGTATGTTGTCGAATGCGTATTCGCTTCGATTAGCGTCGTCGGATACTTAGTTTCATTTTCGGCCGAGATTTTTAGAATCACTGTTTTATCAATTAATCTGTTACCAATGATACATGTTGTAGTTAATTGAATGTCGTCGTCTAATCTCGTAGAATTTGTTGTGTGAAATACCGGGCAGTGGTTTGTTTTTGTTTGAATTGGACTTTTTCTGTCTGTCGGTTGATTCTGTGTATTGAGTTAGCTGTTGTTGTTTGTTATAGCTGATAATTGACTGTTTTGTAGTGTCCTCAACTAGTTGTATGAGAATAGGTTTAGAACAATATGGCAGTAAGTTGGAATTGGCCTGTTTAATCCTTGAACCACTGTTGGATCAAAAGTTTAGAGCTGTTGTGATTCTGAAATTAGGATTTGAATTAACTGTTAGGAAGTCAGAGGTTAGCATCTCAGGATTTTCTTGTCAATTGCACTACACTTGAAACAGGGCAGTGGAACCTGCTGTTACAGCAGGGCACTTGGCCATGTTTGGGCAGAAACAATTAAAATATTAGAACCCCATACTTGGCCTTCAGGGATTTATTTAATAACAAGTCCCATACCAGACAATTTGAGTGGGGTCTGCCCAGGGAATCTCATGGGTTCAGCAGAGATAGGGATGAGCAGGGGTTTAGTTTAGGATTTTTTGCACCATCAGGAGTTAATTTCTTAACTATAAGTATGGAGCTTAAACAGAATAGACGGAGGGGATTTTTGGGAGAGCTTTCTTTGAGTTTTGAGAGATATAGTTCTAAGAAAACAGTGAGTGAATTGAAAAGGCAAAACAGATTGAATTCGAGAAAGATTCTGCATTTTCTCTTTCTCATTGTTTCATTTGGCTTAGTGTTCCATTAAATTGGTAGAACAAACCTTGAGTTCTGACCAATTCACTGATATCTTTTGGCTCAATATTTAGCCACTGGAATTTCAGAGGGGTATAGGGTTAACTTCAAATAGTCATGGGTCCAACTAAGCTAGCTTCTGGGACAAACAGTGGTCTGTGGATATTTTCAAGGGTTTGCTGGTTATTTTGAAGTAAAAACTGGTCTGTCTAAGCTAATTCTGGGGTGACTTGCTGTTTGGTTGTTGGTGTTCTGTTGTCATTGCTGAGTTGCTGTTTGATCACTGCCAAGCAGTCACTGACCTCTCATTTCTTCATTTTTTGCTATCAATTTCCAAGTACACAACTATTACTTTGTAAGTCGGGACTCGAAGCATGAAATACAAATGAAGAGCAGAAGCTCTATGATTTATGTTTAAATTATATTCTGAGTTAATATTGTATATCTATAAGGTAGTTTAATTCATCTGTTGAAACTACTAGTTGCCTCATTACGCATAGCTGAGTAGTGATCTGCAGTTGTTTAGGGGGTAAACTCCATTCCTATGTAGGCTAGATAGAAAGGAACTAATGGTGTAGTATTCATATCTTGTCATATCCAGTTTATTTCATTTGTAGTATATGTGAAATGCACATCAGTCCCTTAAATTAAATCACTTAGTAGTTTGAATTATTTTATGTTAAACAACTCGTTCGCATAAATTGGCAGAAAATAGGTTCCCGTAAATGTCATCTTCGGATTTAACAAAGTTGTGTTCAAACACCCGCTTAGAATAAGTTCGAAGCATGTAAATAATATAGGATCTTTTCTTCTTGTACTTTAGAGACAAACCTAAACGGAGAAAATATAGTCATTATAGGATTACCTATATTTTTTAAATAAATGAGACGAGCCCCGCTAAATAACGTATAAATCATGGTGCCCTCGTAAATATATATTCAAATAATTAGAATTCGGGACGAGCCGTTTAGCTAATTTTACGGCCCTTCGCAAAGTAGTGATACGTTAGTCATTTTAGGTGTGATTTTAATCATTTTACCTCTCTTGAATGCGAGCGTGCGTTTCATACAACTCAAATCCGAATCAAAAAATGTTGAATAAGAATGTGTCGAGGATCCAGGTGCATTTCATGTGACGTGATTCGAAACATATTTTTGACAACATCCTCTTTCGTAAATAATAATAATAAAAGCGGTAATGGGATATTAATTTGCATTAAGTACATAACTGTTAAAAAATCAGATAATTTTAGCCATTTATAATAATTGAAGCGACCGTGCTAGAACCACGGTATCCGGGGGTGCCTAACACCTTCCCTCGGGTCAACAGAATTCCTTACTTAGAATTTCTGGTTCGCAGACTTCATTGGAAAGTCGAAATTTCCTCGATTCGGGATTTAAATAAATTGGTGACTTGGGACACCTTAATTTATTCCAAGTGGCGACTCTGAAATAAATAGAATAATCCCGTTTCAAATATTGTCACTTAAATTGGAAAAACTCCCTTACGCTTCTACCCCCAGGTAGCGGGCGCGCCAAAAGGAGGTGTGACAACTAGAGAAGAAGAAGAATACAACGAGATACTTAACACTGGGAGCGATGACGATATGAGGTTCATGGAACATCAATCAACATTGTCAATTCCATTAGAGTTTTCGAGATATATTATTGATAAGTTACAAAGAAGCTATATATGAGCTTATAAATATTAGTATGATAATTTGTAGGCGGCTACTAAGATGTGTAGTTCAAATAGAACCCTTCCTAGAAGGTGGCTGCGTATATTAGGTGCTATTCAAAAGAATTATATTTGTATTTGAGATTTGAAAGTTCTATTAATAAAATAAAATGCTCTAAGCGTTGAATTATTTTTATGAATTGTCTTAGTTACTCAATAGTTAATTTGAAATTATATTAAATAAATTATAATTCTATTATAAATTTATATTCATTAGAATATTTTATTACAAGTCTTTTGTTTTATTTTATAATTTTTTACTTATTTTCTAATTTTTGTTTTAACATAGTTACATTTAAGTTTATTAAATAAGTAAAAAATCTAGCCGTTGCAAACTTTAAAAATATAGTAATTTTTGAAAAATTAGATGTTTTTTTTATAAAAAAGAAATACACATAAGGCTCACGAACCCGTCCCGTTCTATCCCGTTTGTTAGCGAAACGGGATGAGACGACCATTTTGTCCCGTTTGTCCCGTTTGCCCCATCGTGTTTTATTGCATCCCACCATCGTTTGCTTAAATATCATTCTGTCCCGTCCAGTCCCGTCTTGTTGGATTGGCAAAAGAAAAATGAAAAAAATAAAGAAAAGCAAATCCTTAAATCTTAATCACGAACGTCGCCAAAAAATTCCAAAATAGGTACGTTATTTCTTCTCCGCGTTATTATACTAAATAAATCAAAGCTTTCCAATTCAAAATAAGCAAACATAGGGAGACTCAGTAAAACCTACTGGCTATAGCCGGTAAACCGGTCAACCACCTTTCTTTTTCATCCCCAGGTCAATCACCTTTCCACGCTCCTCCTATATTCCCTGTGATTTCCTCTCTCAAAATTTTCATTTCAAGAAAAGCAAAAAACACCCACTGATTTTCTCTATCTCTCTCTTTACACAAAAGCCCTTTCAATATTCCTCATTCTTCCTCTCAAATCTTCTTAGGGTTTTATCTCCGGTAATTTCCCGGCGAGATCTCCTACCAGGTCAGCCTCCATGGATAATTCTGATTTCACATTCGTCAATTTTCCTTAAAATATGAGTTTTTACGTGTTTTTATTTATTTTTTAATTAGTGCACAGTATTTGCATTTTTTCGTAAAATGTTATATTGCTGTAGAAAAACTCATACTTCCCACAGTTAATTTTGAATTTCATTGCATCTTAATGAACGATTTAGCTATTTGTGTTCTAGTTGGTTTAGTAAACGAATTACTTCTTCCACTTTTGGCAATGCCTAAACGTTTTTATATTTGAAAGTCTCCAGTTTTTGTTCTTCTGAACACTCTCTGTGACTGTAATTTTTATTTTATCTCAATTTATTTTTGGTTACCTTTGCTAGTGTTTTATTGATGACGGAGTTTAAAATTTGTTTGGTTTCCTTTTTTTTTGGGTGGTAGATTGCTAATGGATTCATACTTGAAATTTTAGATGCTTGAGTTTTACTTAATTCCCTTTGCCTTTTGCATTCTGGATTATATGCTAGATATGCTGGAATTTCTTCCTTGTGTTTTCTTCTCCGTGATTTCCACTGGTACCAGTGGTCTTATTCTTGCATTCCTTTGGAGCTTTTGTAGGAGATGTCTCGAGTAGAAGATTTGTGGGAACGGTTGGTGCGAGCAGCACTACGTGGACATAGGGCTGCCGCTGGGAGACCAGCGGGAGGCATTTCTGCGAATGTCCCATCTTCCCTCGCGAATAACAGGGACATAGATGACATTCTAAGAGCTGCGGATGAGATTCATGACGAGGACCCAAATGTGTCAAGAGTATGTAAGTGAACTCCTCGTAAGCCTTATTGACTTTTCATGCTTCACATACAAATTATGTAATGAGCTCATTTCTTTAGTTTCTCTGTTGAAGTACAATAGAAAATATCCCCAACTTGGTGATAGATGACTGGTTAATATATAACACCTAAGTTTAGAGGGGAAATATGATCAAGATTCTCTCATTTGTAATGGCATCGAATTATGAAAGCGTAAACCTTCTTTCTTTTGTAGTATTTGTAATTTATATAGCTATAGTTTTGGGAGTACCTTTTAGATTTTCCTAGTTTTACTTCTTTAGATTCTTTCTGATTATGCGTTTTCTCGAAAAGCTGTATGCAAACTCAGTCTAAGTGAGCTTCGCAAAGCATAGGCGGGTCTCAAGAACGGATAAAGGAGGGTTGTAGTTGGTTCTTAACCAACGTAAGAATATGACGAATTTTTTGATTATTAAATATTGAAACATGAATAGGATGGAATGGATACAAAGGGTTAGTATCGTTGGCCTCATCTTAATTTGGATTGAGATATAGTTGGTTGATTGGTATAGAAAGCTGATATGCAGTCTGCCGATGCTTGGACTAATCAACATGCCTCTCTGTTGGCAATTTGGTGAATTTTCTGCAGTATGTGAGCATGCCTATTCCTTGGCTCAACGTTTGGATCCTAACAGTGAGGGGAGGGGTGTGTTGCAGTTCCAGACTGGCTTGATGTCTGTAATCAAGGTATGTCTGTGATTTTTTCCTTTGTGTACTCATGATATGTATCACTTTGTTAGAGGAAATGGAAAATGGGATTTTCACGAAGTATTCAAATATTTCTTCTGTTGAATACGTAAAATATTTGGTCCTTTTGAGTGCCAGTATCTCTATTTGAAGAGATTCACTGATTTGGGTTACTATCGGTTAATGTTGGAGTTCTTGACAATTCTCTATTGCTTCCATTTTTTATATTGCACCATGCCTGGTGTCAGGAATTCTAATCTTAGAGATGTGCAGGAACTCCACATAACTGATGCATTATAAATTAGTTTTGACAGTTGTATTTTACATGTTTTAGGGTGTGTTTACAGTTATTTAGATATTGGTTAAGTTCTGACTTCCTTCCCATCTCCTGCCTAATCTTATAGCAAAAGCTAGCGAAGCGGGAGGGTGGCACCATTGATAGAAGCCAGGATATTACTCTCTTACAAGAATTCTACAAACGGTACAAAGAAAGGCATAATGTGGATAAGTTACGAGAGGAGGAACTGAAATTGAGGGAATCTGGTGTCTTCAGTGGTAATCTGGGAGAGTAAGTGAATTTACCCGCAGCTTTCTCTTTAGTTGTTATCCTCTAGAAGACCTCCATGCTTGTATTTTACCCCACTTGCATAGCTGTCAGAATTACATTTTTAACTTTATTGTTAGCTATGATATGAAATTTCTGTTTTCTATAAATACTCTTGATGCTTGAATTGAAAAGCAACGGAACATTTTGGGCTTGCAAGACGTGATAAGTCCCTGTACCTTCTGTAGTCTCTCCATAGTCAACGAAGAATAAAGAAGGCGTAATAGAATATCTCCTTTTTATTTTTATTTTTTTATATAACATATCTTTTTACCTATAAAAAAGAAGTACAAGGATTTCTCTTTCTCCTGTCTGGTCAAGCTGAAAGGATCCCTGTTTCTCCTTCCCAACTATATTATAATTTACCTCTTAGGTGGCCCATCATCTAATGCTTATAATGTGCCAATTTTTGTTATGTCAGAGTGAAACTTACTTTTTCTGCTTTTTTGGGCCGAGGGTCGGTGTCTTTTGTTTACCCCTTTTCTAATGCTTTAAGTTAGTAGAACTTTTTGTTATGTCAAAGTCAGACTTTATTTTTCTAGGGTTCTATATTTAATCCACCATTAATGCATTTGCAAGTATGAAGTAGTGTTAACAACATATAGCATGACAAAATCTTTTGTCGGAGCCTTTTTATGTATATCATTATTGTGTATCTCTCACTTGGTTACTTTGTCAAGACCTGGATTAGTCAAAGATAGTACTTGATCTTTACTCTGCCACTATAAAGGGATGGGATCCTCATGCAAGTGTAGAACTACAGGAGATAGTCATAATGCATACATGCTGGAAGTATACAAGTCTGATTAGCCCAGGTACCATGCCAAAAAGCCTGAATGGTCTACTAGGTAGTATGTTTTTCGAGATACAGATTTTTCTGATCTCTGTTTCATTTCTGAGTCGCAATAGGGAGCTACTTGTCTCTGTAATATTTTTGATTGCCGATCTTTTAGTTACTGTTTTTCTGTTGACTTGCTTGAAAAGTTCTCCGAGAATACGCTATCATTCTTATTAGTTCTCTAATAGTAAGTTAGTACTCTTCATATTCTCTGAAAAGAAATCTCATAGTGCACACATCCAATCTTTTATCATGTTCCATTTGGGAGAATAGCGTGGATTGTGTTAAGAAAATAAGCCTTGAGTTTAACTCAATCTCAAAAGCTAGCTCATGAGGTAAGTACTTCACTGCCCAAAATCATAAAAGGAAACAATGATCCATTCCCTCAACTAATGTGACACTTAACACACCCTTTCATGTCCTTGGCTAAGAATTTAGAGTGTGGATGACATAACATACCTGACATTGGGTTAACCAAGAATATGAATGGGTTTGGCTACCATGTTAAAAAATGGATGTTGGACCTACCTCGCCCGAAAAGTTAGCTCATCGGGTGAGAATCACTCAAGACCATATAAGGAGATAACATTTCATTCCCTCAACCTATGTGGAATGATTAACAATTTGGGATAGCCTCCTATCCAATAACATGTAGTTTCACGGGAGGTTAGAGTCCTTGAATGTATTTCGTGAATAGAAATAAGATATGGCTATTTTCATTTATTGGCTAAGTTGGGGTGGGTTGGGGATTGGAGCCAAGAGTGCAATTTACCTGTGTTTGGGACCCAGCTGATAAGTTTTCTTTAGTAGATCTTAAATGTATTTTGTCCTATTTTTACCGTTGGTATACGAGATATTTTCATTAATAAAATTACTTACGTTATCAAAAATATTAATTTGTCCTTTTGTTGAGATGTTATTTTAGTTGGTTGACATGTTATGTTTCTACTTCCTCTTGAAATAGATTGGAGCGCAAGACTGTCAAAAGGAAAAAGGTTTTAGCGACTCTTAAGGTTTTGGGAAATGTCCTCGAACAATTGACTAAGGAGGTTTCCTCTGAAGAAGCAGATCGCTTAATACCCAAGGAGGTTTGGTCTCTTTGTACTTGTACTTATTTAAGTGTGCACATGCTTGCCTTTTATGTCCAACTTCTTTTATATCCCTAAATTGCTGCCATGTGACCAGGAGGTCACGAGTTCGAGCCGTGGAAATAGCTTCTTGTAGAAATGCAGGGTAAGGATGCGTACGATAGACCCTTTTGGTTTGGCCCTTTGCCAGACCCTGCGCATACCGGGAGCTTAGTGCACCGGTCTACCCTAAATAGCTGGTCGAGTCCTCTTTGTTGGCTTGTTGATTTCTCATTATGATCCTTTTCATTGAAAAGGTCTTCCGGCTTTCGAGTTTTGTGTGGGGAACGTTCCTTGAAATAGAAGTCACATTTTGCAGAATGCAATTGCTTAGAATAGCAACAACAACAACAACAACAACAAATACCCAGTGTATTCCCACAAAGTGGGGTCTGGGGAGGGTAATACGTACACAAGCCTTACCCCTACCCGAAAAATTGCTTAGAATAGCCTTGTCAATAATATACTCGATCGATGAAGGTATTTCTGTTATGTTACCAAGAAACATTTGGCTGACGTGAATTTGATGGTGCATCTGTAAATTATGTGTTGTTACAAACGGCTTAAGCACACTTGGTGATAATCCCACAATTCTCTTTGATAACTACTGTCCACCTTTCTTAATATGTTTTGGTGACAATATTACCGTAGAATTTGTGGCCAAACCTGAAAGATAAGGAATTTGTGGCCAAACTTGAAAGATAAGCTGTCTTATTGTGAAAGATGGAAGGAAAACATTGTTTTGGGAGGACAATTGGTTGGGAATTGGAAGTCTAAAACAACTTTATCCTGACATCTATAACTATGGTCTACATAGGGTTGGAGTATGACCTTTAGAAGATTCCTACATGAATGGGAGGTGCCTAGAATGATTAAATTTTACATAACACTAGAACAATGTATTGGATTACAGGAGGGTGAACTGGTGAAGATACACTCAGATGGCAAAAACATAGTATTAGTCAGCTCAGCATACAAAGATTTGAACCGGGAGGGATTTCAACTCAGTTTATGGCCTTGGACAACTACTACTATCTAGTGTAATCCCACAAAGTGGGGTCTGGGGAGGGTAATACGTACACAAGCCTTACCCCTGCCCGAAAGGGCAGAGAGGCTGTTTCCAATCGACCCTCGGCTCAAGTGAAAGGGAAGAGAAGAAGAGAAAAAGAAAAGGAAAAACAAAAGAGCATTAGTGATTCCAGCAGAAAATGCATAAACAGATAACTACACATAAAATCGTAAATTAAAAGGCATGCAATAACACCTAACAGTAACTACCATAGGGAGCACGATACAAAACGCAAGACATCTATGGAAGGCCCTACCAAACCACACCTAGCCTCAGGAAAGAAGTACGAAAAGCTCTAGAAGCCCCTACCCTAGACCTCCAGACTTTCCTATCAAGGGCTATGTCCTCGGAAATTTGCATTATTGTCATATCTTGCCTAATCACCTCTCCCCAATACTTCTTAGGCCTCCCTCTGCCTCGCCCCGTGCCAACCACCGCCAGCCGCTCACAACTCCTCATTGGCGAACCACCTGAGCCTTACAAAGTGACATATTTTACCTGGTTGGTAATCAGTGTTATCAAAGGCGAAAAGCGCAAAAAAGCTCTAAGGTCCGTTGGGGCTTTAAGCGCAAATCACAAATAAAGCGTGGGCTTTAATGAAAAAGGCGCAACGAGAGAAAAAGTAAATATGGATGTAGTCTCCAAGACTAACCATTATAAGCATTAATAATAAATATATGGACAAAAAAGTTGAAAATAATTTAAGATGAAGATCAATTGTTTAAGGTTGCTTTTTCATGATTACACTCATTGGCGAGGAAAAGCATGTCTTAGAGCTTTTGATGCGACACTAAAGCGCCGACAAAGCGAGGTGAAACGCTCAAAGAGTTTTGAGCCTCGCTTTAGAGCTTAAGCGCGCCTTTGACAACACTGTTGGTAATTAGGGAGGCTGTCCTCACTCTGGATAATCTAAGGAAGAGGGGTATACCAATTGTTTCAAGATGTTATCTGTGTGGGAATGTGAATGTGCTGAGACAATCAGCCATCCTTTGCTTCATTGTAGAGTGACCAGCCAGTTATGAGATTTGTTCATTATTAATCTCAAAGGTGCTAGATGGGCAATGCCAGGGAGAACCTCTGATCTTTTACTATGCTGGAACACAGAGATAGACTTCCATAGACAAAAACAAATAGAAAATTGTCCCAACACCTATTTGGTGGATAATTTGGAAAGAAAGGAACCTGTGGTGCTTTGTAGATGCAACCAACTCTCTACAAAAGATTAAGATGAAGAACTATATTTTTGCATTTCCATATTGTAATTGACTATTTTGGCTTCTAGCACAAAGTTTGTGCTGATGTTTTTTGAATATACTGGACACTTTACCTTTTTTTTTTTCAAAAAAATTGAACCAAGAAAGACAAAGAAAAAACAGAGGCATCTACTTTAGTATAATCCAGAGTCCACACCTAAACTCAACTACTAATTGCCTCTTTTAAGTAATCAGTAGTACTCTCTCCATGCTTTGAGTGGGAAACACTTTAACTTTTTAGTGAAGATTTGGGAAACACTTAACTTTTTTAGTGAAGATTATATATATTCTTTTGACAAGGCAAATTAATTTATAAACTTGGAATTTCTCATACCATAAGCAGGTTTTCAACCCTTTTCAGCTACTTGTATATCATCTATTTGTTCCAATGCCTATGAGCTGGATAGGTTCTGCATTCAATTTTTCCCCTTTTTTGGATCTTTTTTTTTTTGTTATTCCGCATTTTCATTTTTAAATGGTTCCTGCTCCATGATAGTATTCATTTCACTCGTAATTTTTCTTCCCTATTCATAGTAGCAAGTTGCTAGCAGTCCTCATTCTACATGAGGGTGTAAAATGAAAAATCTCGAGGCTGCTTATTTGGAATTATTGGTCAGTATTATCATTTTTTAAAATTCCCGCCCAACATAAAAATTAACGTGGTAAAGACTAAAGAGCACATGCTCAAACTTTTTATGAAATTTCTCAGGGCTGTTTCACGAAATGTTTCTACGTGCTAGTGCAGTTCCACATGCACGTGCATTCAAATAGTCTTACTCCTGATGCATGTGTAGTCATTCATTTTTTTTTATTCTTATTGTTTCACATGCATCTGAAAGGCTCATTTTGGTGCTGTGTCTTTGTTCTTTGCTGCTTAAACGCATGATGGAAACAGATGCTGCTATGACTGAGGACATTGCTTACAATATTATTCCCCTTGACACCACTTCGACTACAAATGCTATTGTGTCTTTCCCTGAGGTCGATCATCCTTCCTCTATCACTCTTAAAAACTCTTGCATATTTGTTCTGATGGGATTCAGCAAAATGTCAGGTACGTGCAGCAGTATCAGCTCTAAAGTACTTCAGAGGCCTACCAAAATTGCCTGGAAATTTTTCTTTGCCATCAACAAGGAGCGTTGATTTGTTTGATTTTCTGCATTACACTTTTGGATTTCAGGTTGGTTTACTGACTGCTTTTCAAACTTCACTTTATTGTCTCAAAGTCTCTTCCTATATGCTCCATAATCCACATTCCTTTCTGATCAACAAGTGAAATTCATACTGCTGGCTCTGGTAATTATTATTTGATGATTTCAAGAAGAAGAATAGATATTCTTGTATTTATGTATATTATTCATATCAAGAGTACTAATACTTATACAATGGATCCTATGGCTAAACTAGGAAAAGAAATCAGTAATTGCTACAATTAAGCTATAGAATAAAATCAACCTATAATTAGGCTAGAGAATAAAATCTAATCTTAATCAAATCTCCCTACTAATTACACTAATCAACACTCCCCCTCAAGTTGGCCCAAAGATGTCGCACATGCCCAACTTGCAAACCAAAGTGTGAAAAGCTTTTTTGCTGAGACCTTTTGTGAGCACATCTGCTAGTTGCTTTTTTGATGATACATGAAGCAAACTCAAGGTACTACCAACAATCTTTTCTTTGATGAAATGTCGATTAATCTCAACATGTTTTGTTCTATCATGTTGAACAAGATTATGAG
>JASVEL010005864.1:0-19451 GCA_032618575.1 Nicotiana noctiflora
ACAACAACAACAACAACTACTACCCAGCATATGTCTCACAAAGTGGGTCCTGTGGAGGTGAATACGTACACAGGCGCTTACCCCTACCCGAAAGGGTAGAGAGGCTGCTTCCGGCCGACCCTCGCAGAAAAAAGAGAGAGAAAATCAACAAACAAAACAAAACAAAACAATGTTAGTAAATTCGGGATAAATCAAATAAATAATTATTTAAATATAAAACCAAAAGTAGAATGACATGCAATAATACCAATCGGTTACTACCATAAGAGGCACAATACAATACATTAATTAACTATAGAGATCGCTACCAAACCCCACTAAGCCCCTAACAGAAGTACTAAGAATTCTAGAAGGCCCTACCCTACAACCCTAATACTAGACCTCCAAACTTTCCTATCAAGGGTCATGTCCTCGGAAATCCCCATTCTAGCCATATCCTGCCTAATCACCTCACCCCAATACTTCTTAGGCCTCTCTCTGCCTCGACTCGAGCCAACCAGCGCCAGCCGCTCACAACTCCTCACCGGGGCATCAGGGCTTCTCTTCAGCACATGCCCGAACCACCTGAGCCTCGCTTCCCGCATCTTCTCATCCACTGGGGCCACCCCTACCTTCTCCGAATAATTTCATTCTTAATCTTATCTAACCCGGTGTGCACGCACATCCACCGGAGCATCCTGATCTCCACAACCTTGACTCTCTGAACATGAGTGTTCTTTACCGGCTAGCACTCCACCCTATACAACATGGCAGGTCTAACCACACCTCTACAAAACTTCCCTCGAGTTTCTGTGGCACTTTTCTCACACACGACTCCTGATGCAAGCCTCCATTTCGTCCATCCCGCCCCTATACGGTGAGTGACATCCCCGTCAATCTCTCCGTCCCCTTGAATCACTGATCCAAGATATCTGAAACCGTCCCTCTTGGCTATGACCTGAGATCCCAGCTTCACGTCCCAGCCTACTTCGCTCGACTCGGCGCTAAACTTGCACTCTAGATATTCTGTCTTAGACCTGCTTAGTTTAAAACCCTTAGACTCGAGGGTCTGTCTCCAGACCTCCAACCTCGCATTAAAAATGACTAATGATATAATATAATTAAAAATGCTAGTTAAAGATTTAGTTTGACTACCCACAACAGCAACAACTATGCTTTTGTTCCAAACAAATTGGGATGGGTTATATGAGTCGTGACTTTTTATTTAAGCGTAACTTATATTTTCATCATACCAATTAAAAATATGACTTTTCATTTAAGCTTAACTTATATTATTTATCATAACAATTGAAAATTAATACTTCCTCCGGTTCATTATAAATGATTTTTTGATTGTTTTTTGTGTTTCACAATATTTGATTTTTTTTCAAATATCAAGAAGGAATTAATTTCTTCTTTCCAAAGTTACCCTTGGTGTAAAGAGCTTAAGAGTAATTTTTTATATTTCCAATGAGCAAATTAAGGTTAATATAGTCAATTTTATTAATAAGTAATGTTAAAAAGTGAATTCCTTAAAATATGTTTGAAAAGAGCCAAAAAAATTAACTTAAAGTGGACTGGAGGAAGTAGTAAATATTAACCAAATATTTATAAATAATTTTTTTGACTCCCAAAACAATTTTAAGATAGAGTTTATTACTCCTATATAGAGGGGTTGGTGGGGGGTGGGTGGGTGGGGGGCGTATAGAGTTAAGCTTGTGAAACTTCATTGAAGTCATTTTGTCATATTTATGTCTGGTTGGACTTCCTTGTAATAAGAGAATCGTTTTCTATTTTATAACCACGTGGCATTTATCCAAATAGTCCTCTATCACCAGGAAATCTTAACCGTCCATCATCTTCCTAACACCCTATATATACCCTCCCACCTTTTATTTCCTACTTCCTCACCACATCATCTAAACACGATATTAATAATCTCTATAATTGAAGAATCCAAAAGAAAAAATCTCAACAAAATTAATCCTCAAATTTCTAAAAATATTCTAAATTTGTTCCCATGATATAAATAATTCAGAAAAAAATCTATAGATCTCTATAATTTTTTCTGAATTATTTCGACTTTAGTTTTCGTTTTTTTGAATTTTTAATTAATAATTTTGAAAGGTGAGGGTTTGGATTATTTTGTCGTTGGTTTAGCGGTTTTTATACCTTTTGGGGATTTTGAGGTTCTGATTTTGATCTTCAGTTTGGTTTTCTAGGGTTAGGATTTTGATTTTGGTCGATTATGAACGAAAAAGGATTGATGATGAATCAACAACAACAACAGGTGATGATGAGTGTGAGTCAATCTCAGATCATGAATCCACATCTTCAACAACAACTGGCAATCATTAATCAAATTGATTAATTTGAATTTGCTTCTTATTATATGAATACTGCGTCGTTTAGATTAGTTATATGCACTAATAGTGTAATGAAATTTATGCCGTCAGTATTAAGTACTTACTATTTGTTGAAGGTTACCAATGAATGCTATTAGATAGGGTGTACTTGCAATTACCTAATTGTGTAAATATTTTATACACCATCATTGCGCACAACTTAAAAATGAATTTTGTACACCATTAGTGTTACTTACCATTTATTAAAGATTAGCCAATCATCAACAATACACAGACATTACCCAGGTTGTTTTAGCTCAAGTAAAGCATAATCATTCATGAAAATTCCAGCATTAAATAGAGTTCTATTAAATAAATTATCTGCAATTACCTGATTGTGTAAATATTTTATTACATCGGCAGTGCACAGCAAAACTCAATCTAAAACCCTCAGTTTCATTCACAGATGCAACAGCAGCAACCATCAATGATGAATCGGAGTTATGGGATTTGGCCGCCGACAATGACAATTGATTAGATGAAGTTTCAGAACCCTAATGTTATGAAGTGCCACGGATTTGTTGCTGGAGGAAAGCAGTCGAAAAACTTAGGACCTAGGAACAATTGGAAGGGTAAAAAGGGAAATAAGAATGATAAGAGGATGGATAGTGAGAGGAGAAAAGAAAAGGCTATAATGGCTTCTGGGTATCTGAATGGTGATGGAAATGTTGGAGGATTTGGCGGTGGATATAAGCCACCAACACAATGAATTGCAAAATCAGAATAGGCTAAAGGCCAGGAGATTTTTCCCTAAGAAGAAATTTTATCATAATAATAATAACAATAATATGGGTGCCCCTTTTGCTCCCAAGAACACGACGTCATTTATTATTAGGGCAAAGAAGAGTGGTGGTATTGCCTCATTGGTGTCACCCTGTCCCGTGACTCCGGCAGTGTTGCCAACCCCAAATTTCTCTCCGTCGAGAGAGGTATTGGTGGATATGGCTAAGGAGGAGTGGGGGGTTGATGGGTATGGATCGATGAAGTTTGATTAGATTGAGATCACCAGGAAATGAGATGGAATTGCACGAGGAATAAGAGGAAGAAGAGGCGGGAGGATCAAGCGAGAGTGATGTGGAAGAACATGTGGAGGTAGAAAGGCGATTTGATCATGACTTGAGCCGGTTGAGATGATTTACCCGAATTCTAGTGGTGTGGAGTATAACAATGTTTTGGAGAACCGTGTGGATGATCAGGATTCACATATTGCTCAGTTGGAGGAAGAGAATTCGATATTGAAGGAGAGGGTTGTTCTTGATGGAGAGAGAGTTTGGTGATTTGAAGAGGAGGCTGCAAAGTCTTGAGAGGCAGGGCTGTGGATTTGATGAGATTAATGAGGAGGTACTGGAGAATGGGTCTGAGGAGAGTGAAAGCCATGGAGAGTCCGATTCTGCAGAAGAACATAATGTGGAATTCCTTGAACAGAACATGGAAGGAAGAGAGAGGGATGTGAAAGCGGAGGAAGACAAGGCAAATGATGGGAATATTGAATCTGCACAGGAGGAGAAAGTGGAGGTACATGAAGAATTTAATCTTACTCTGCATGATGAACCTCCTATAAACGAAAGCATTGCACATGCTGGTATTAACTGTGAAAGAAACGAGGATGCGGATGTGAGGGATGAGAACAAGGTTGAGGTTACTCAAAGAAATGAAGATGATAAAAACAACATTGAGTCATCAGATAATGCATGCATAGGAGATGAAACTATGGAGGTGGCTTCTCTACCTGATGTTGAAGCTGTTGTGCAGACAAATACAGAAGATGAAGAACCAGGAAATGAATGATCAGAGAAGAGTATTTACTATGGTGACTTGTCTAAGTTTACCTCACTATTGTAAGTCTCTTTTCTGTGAAGTTCTTTCGGGCAATGTGGCTGACATTTCATCTGGAGTTTGAGTACATAAACTTTAGCCTTCCATTAGGCAACATCTAGAGAAATAATGTTCTATATGCTGTGATTGCAGACCTTCTACAAGTGCATAGGATGCAGCATTATTGCGTACTGTGTCATTTTCTGGTCTCTCTTTTTTTTTTTTAACAATATTTTCTTTTTTCCAAAATTATATTTTTTGGAGCTGTTTGTAGGAAGTAAATTAGTTTTGAGTCTTCCTCAGTACATCATATCAGACTGTAATAATTGTTGAAGTAACTTTGGAGCTTTTCATATAAACTGTTTCATATCCTGATAGTCATTCTGCATATCTTTAGCCTGGGCGTCGGGCAAAGATGTGTCTCTTCTGGGTAATTTCAACTGTGCAGCTTATGAATTTTTAAAGTGCGAGTTGCAGTGCTTGCGTATCAGTTTAAGTTTTGCAGGTCTGTGCTTCTTTGCTCGAGGAAGTCAATCATTACTTGCCTCCAGGCCCTTGAGATGGTTGGGAGCTTCTCTCACAGGAGAATAGATTGTCTTTGCTGTAACGTAAATTTGCTGCATGTCTTAAACTTCTCTAAGTAGTTCCGATAAGAAAATACTTCTTTTTTGTAGTGTAATTACTGTTAATAGTTACACGAAATATTTGCTGTTTTCTAGCTCTCTAACTGACTACCACGAAGTTCTGTTTGAAAAGCAAGAAATCAATGATTAAAGCCCGTGGATAGTTAAGAGTGTTCTACGCAACTATATCTGGCCATTTGCTTCAGATTTGATGGTTAGAGTAGGTGACAAAATCAATGTACTTCAGCAGATTTCTGGGTTGGCTACAACGAAGTCCTGATGAAAAATCTGTGATTATCGAGATATCCATGTCTAAAGTTGGAGGTATGTCGAATCTATTTTTGTTTTAAGTTAATAAATTTTTTTTACTACAATGCTAAGTGTATAATTAGCATGTTTATGTGTCTCTAATTCTGTAGTGTAGTTCATTTACGTTCCTGTCTCAGGGGCATGGCCTCTTTGATGTGGTTGAACAAGATGGCGATGGCGATGGCGATGGCAATGGGGCGGGTGGGGGTGCGGGGGCGAGGGTGGCGTGGGTTTGGGATTTTGCGGTTCCGGGGCGGGTTCGCGGGTGGGGATTTAAATTTTAATTTTAAGAGGCTGAAAATTTTTCATGAGCTTTATTAATGGAATTGGATGTTTCAGTTTTGTGAATTGCAACTTTAGTGGCACTTTTGTTTAGTTTGAGAAACTTTATATTCTCAAAATATCAAAACTGTCTGAAATTTGTATTTTGGTAGCTTTTAAAAGGTGAAATACATAAATGGCCCTTTGAAGTTGTCCTCAACGATCAAATAGACACCTCAACTGATCACTTTGAAGTTATCGTGTATTTTAATTGCATTTGGGCGCGCGAGGTTTTATAGACTTTTTCTTTCTTATTTTAGAATTAAATTAAATTAAATTTTGGAAGTGGGTCCCACATTAAATTATTTTTCTCACTAAATAATCTCTCAGCAATAATATTATCCTTTTCACCAAAAATTTCAGCAACTCCACCTTTTTAAGCTACAAACGGAACAATGGTCGGAAGTTTGGCCGGATCCTTCGTTGCTCAATTATTTTTCTAAATAATCTCTCAGCAATAATATTATCCTTTTCACCCAAAATTTCAGCAACTCCACCTCTTTAAGCTACAACCGGAACAATGGTCGGAAGTTTGGCCGGAGCCGTCGTTGCTCAATTATTATTTTTTTGAAGCACAAAAACAGAAAAATTCATTTCCAAAACAGCTCAATTCTTTAGTCCCCCAAGCCGATTCGCTCTTCCCGAGTCATCTTCACCGGTGACTTTGACGATGACCCCTTCTTGATTTGTCTTTTTCAGATCCATCATCAAGTTCCTTCACCACTTTGTTTCCAGGAGCAATCCTCTTATGAACCCAATCCAATATCATAACTTGCCCGCCTAGATCCTACGTTTGTTTGAGAAGATTCGAAATCTCGAAATCGAGGTTCAGTCCGGTGATCTTTAGTTAGAGAAAGGTATGACGATTAAGTTGATAGGGGTGGGGCAGAGCGCTGATTTTATGACGATTAAGTTAAGGGTTCTGTTATTTGGGAAGCTCAAACGAAGAAGATGGATTAATGATTCTGATTTTGGAAAGACAAAAGTGAATGGAAGAAAGAGAGTAAGTTGCTAGGGTGGGGGCAGCGTGTTGATTTAATTGAAATTGAAACTAAGGAAGAAGCCTGCCATGTCTTTTTGTTGTTAAGTACACGTGTAAATATTTTCTTTTGTAAATTTTACTGTGTCATTTCGTGATTGATTCGTTTGACATCTCATAAGCAAGTGTAACTCACGCATATGGTCTGATGTACTCAGGTGTTTATTTGATATACTTAATAGCCACTACAAGTGTCTAAGTGGTAAAGCAGTCAGTTGAGGTGTCTGTCTGACCGTTGAGGACAACTTCAAGGGGCCATTTATGTATTTCGCCCTTTTAAAAAGCACATGGAAATTGGAATCCGTTGATAAGGTAATAATAAATGTTGTCAATGACTTTTCTCCAAATGTATATTTTCTCTTCAAAGCAAATTAAATCATGTTGGTAATTGTAGTAACATTTCAAAGAAAATTAAATATGGGATTTTCGAGTCCGAGATTTTAAGTCACTTACAAATATTTTTTGAGTCCGAGATTGAACAATTACAATTGCAAATTACTTAAACGTTTTTAAGTCAAGAACATAGTACTCGTATGGAGAAAAACGAGTGGGGTAACCATTCAATTCAATAATAAAATTATTTATTACAAATTTAGCAAAACATAAAAGTATGACCAATTAGTAATTTTAAAACATAAACACGTAAAAAACAAAAGATATTTTATTAAGCAAAAAACAAAAAATGCGGGTGCGGGGCAGGGAGGGTGAAAGCCGGTGTATGCGGGTTTAAATTCTATGCGGGGCGGGTTTAAATTTCGTGGGTCCAGACAGAACCTGCCCCGTACCCGCACCGCCCCGCCTGTCATTCCTATGAACAAGTGCTCAATTTGGTTAGGTCTTGGATTCTCTGAGAGATAAAAGACTCTTGTTGTGTCAAATGTTCTTATCCTCAATCATCTCTGCTCATGAAATGTACTACTTTTAAGCCAATAGCTGTGTAGAAACTTGAAACCCTATATTAATCTAGTGCACTGTCTGATATCTCACGGTCCAGTATAGTTGATAATCTATCTGAGTTTTTGTTGATGTTAGAGGAAATGCATTGCCAGTATAGCGGATTCTTAATGAAGTTTTGAGCAATTTCTGTGTTTTCAGATATTTTCTCAATCTTTACTGCAGTGCTAATATATTGTATTTGACCTTTTTTTCTTTTTCTAAAATTGATACATGCAATTATGGGGAGAATCAGTTGTTGTTGCTCGGACTCCCCGAAAATGTGGTCAGATACGTGTCGGATCCTCCAAAACTAGTGCATTTTTGAAGGATCCGACACGGGTGCGACTACATTTTGAAGAGTCCGCGCAACATAAGTTGCAGTTAGGGAAAAATCAGAAATAGCCAGATTCAGATTTGCAACTGTTAATTGAAACGTTTTCATAGTTTCAAAAGTAAATTGAAATTTAGTCACTTTTTTCTGTAAAGATATAATCTGAACAAAAACACCCTTAAAATTTTAAAAAAATTCCAACATAGTATATTAGGTGTTCGAATTTCACATATGAGATTTCATTATAATATACTGAAATTGCATAATATGCTGGAGTTCTAATATAATATGCGGGAAGTTTAAATGAAAGGAGTTCCATAATCCAGCATATACTGGAATTGTTCATGCCAGAGTTTCAACATAATATGATGGAAGTTTATATGCAGAAAAAGAGGCGGCCTCAGGATTTGAAGGTCACTATGTACTTTTATAGTTTTTCAAAATTTGCTTTGTATATAGGATGCTACTATTAATATATCACTATATACACTTTATGGATGCTCCTGACCCTCTGGCTATGTCTTAGGTCTGCCCTTGCGCAGGATAGGGGTGGGCATCGGTCGATTCGGTTCGGTTTTGAAAATTATCGGTTTTGCCTATCGGTTATCGGTTTACAAATATCATAACCCGATAACCAAACCGATAAGATATTAGTTATCGGTTATCATCTTATCGGTTATTGATCCTTATCGGTTCGGTTATCGGTTTACCCGATAAGATAAAACTAAAATTAAAAGTGCTCAATTACTCAAACTGAATATCAAAAAATTGCTACTCCTCTAACCATAAATTTCACATGAGTAGAGAAGACACTAAAGCTGGCGGTTAGCAAACAGGAAACATAAATCAAAAGCAAACAGAGGCAAAAATCAGAAGCAAACATAAGCAAAATTCTTGAGCAAACAGAACAATTAACAAGAAGCAAACAAAAAATCTTGAGCCAAAACTTACATGATGCAATTGACGAGTCAGGCGTCTGGCGTTACAAGATGCGATTGACTGTTTGGAGTTGGGGGCTGCGGTGGAAATACAATGAGAGAGACAAAGACTGAGTGAACTGAAGAGGGAAGGGAATTAGTAAAATAAAACCCTAGTATATACTTAAGGGTAGATTAATAAATTACTTCATTCTTATTGGGTAATCGGTTTTTACCCAATAACAAAAATGCAAACCGAGGCCGAACCGATAATCCAATAAAATTTTTTTTTATCCCGTTACCGAACCGTTAACCCAATAACCCAATACGGATAACCCAATAAAGAATTAACGGTCCGGGTTATCGATTTTACCCGATATATGCCCACCCCTAGCACAGGAGCTCCATAATCCAGTATATTATGTTGAAACTTTTTGTGTTTCAGCAAAATTATAATTATTTTTTAATAAATTTGCAAATATTGACTATTTATTAATTACCCGTTCGAAAACTGACTAGGCCGTGCTGTTTTCACTTGCGGCTACTGCTTGGGGCACCTCCTTATTCGGGTTTAACTTTAATGTTTGTTAAGCTGCCTTGTGGCAAATCAATCTTGGATTTAATATTTCAATGTGTTTGAATAAGGCAGCCGCCAAAAAAAAAGAAAAAAGGAAACGAAAAAGAGGAAAGTGCAAAAATGAAAGGAAGGGTACATAAGAGTTGAGGGAAAAAACAAAGAAGAAGAAAACGAGACAAGTTCAAAGCCACCTGTATCTATTGTGTTTTTCCAAATTAACATTGCCATGTGGAGGATTTTTTTTATTTTCTGATTTCACATCCGATATTTGACATCTATATTGAAGCTCGATTAATTTGTGCAGCTTAAGATCTTATTCGGGGGAAATCATTTTCTATCGAGAATTTTTTTATATCCAGGACTCGAACTCGAGATCTAAACAATTCTATCTGATTCACCACATCCTTTTAAGATGGAGGAATACTTGCACTACTTAATATGATTAACTTTGTTAAGAAAAAGGATGGTGAATAGAATTTAGCATTAAAGGTGTCTAACGGGTGGGCCGGGCCGGTCCGGGCCCGATTTTTTTGAACCCGGACGGGTTCCTTACCGGGCCGGTTCCGGTCTCCTTCTTAGCGGGTTTAACGGGTTGGTGTATTTTCGGGTAAAAATTGACCCGTACGGGTTACGGGTTAAACGGGGCCGGGCCGGGCCGGGTTATACGTCTTATATATATATATATATATATTTTATTTTTTTTAAAATTCGTATAACTATTATAATTTATTTTAATAGTTTGTAACTTTGTAATTTAAAGAACACAAAGTAAATGAGAAAAACTTGCACTTATAAAGTTTCAATGTAAGACTTTAAGTTTGTATTTCAAAATTAAGTTAGACTTATAAAGTTTCAATTTAAGAGTTTAAGTTATAATTTAAAAATTAAAGTTTCAATTTAAGACTTTAAGTTTGAAACTTTGAATTTAAAAATTGAAGTTTCAATTTAAGCCTTTAAGTTTGAATTTCTAAATAAAAGTTTCAATTTAACACTTTAAGTTTGATTTTCAAAATTAAAGTTTCAATTTAAGAAATTAAGTTTGAAACATTCAAGTTTGAATTTCAAATTTAAAGTTTCAATTTAAGAAATTAAGTTTGAAACATTCAAGTTTGAATTTCAAATTTAAAGTTTCAATTTAAGTTATATTAAGAATTTGTATTACTTTAAAATATAAATTAAAGAATAGAAGGAATATGAGAAAAATTGCACTTGCTGCAAATTGCAAGTGCTTCTTTTATTTCATATTTCATAACTCAAATTTGAAACTTACAAATTGAATGTTTACATCCTTTAAGACTTGAACAAATAACAATAAGTAAATTCAAATATTTTGCATTGCCTTGCAAAGTTCATCATAATCAATATGAACTGATTGGCCTTCTTCTGGAGTATTGTTAGAAGCATTATCAAAAGACATACATAATATTTTTTGTTTGAGATTATAAAATTCTACAACTTCACAAATAGTGCTGCTTATAAATGCAGCGGTATGACTTTGATCTTCATCATATCTAAAAGCAATAATACGTTTTTGCATAACAATATTATCATCTATCCAATGGCATGTAACAGTAACATATTCACGTCCATTAACAGCTTGACCAATATCAGAAGTTAGAGATACTCTACAAGGAAGTTTTTCAAACAAATAACGTAAATATGTTTGATATTGTCCGTAAAGTTTGAAAATATCAGCTCTACAAGTACTCCTAGGTATACCTTTAAATAATGGATTGTATATTCTTTGAATATATGTAACATAATATGACGAAGAAGCAAACGAAAAAGGTAGACAACCTAAAGCAATCATTTTCGCTAATTCCTCACGATCCTTCATTTTATCATATTTTACTAACCCTCCAGTAGTAGGGTTAATAGTTGTTTGACTATCATCACCATCTAGGCCCCATTCTATCGGGTGTGAAATTCTCATATGCCTACTAAGCGTTCAAGTTCCCCCTAAATTTCCTCCAGTCAAATGTTTAAATGAATCTTTACAAATTTTGCATCTCACTCTATCAGAACCTTCAATTAATTCAAAAAAATTCCAAACCTTACTTCTTTTTCTACGATTACTCGTCGGAGCCGTAGGTGGTCTACCCCCAGTGCCACGAGGCCCACGACCACCACCCCTTGTACCAACTCCAACACTACCTACCCCAGCACTAGGTGCACTAGTAGGTGTAGCAGATATCTCTTCTTCAATTCCTATTTCATTATCTTCTATTCCATAATCTTCTTGTAATTGATCATAATCTATATTTTCATTAGGCGTTGTTTCGGGAACAATAGATATTGGGCTATTACTACCAGATGTGAAGAATTACCTCTACTTTTACTCCCCCTACCAGTAACTTTTCTACACGCTTTTTTAGAAGCACTAAACATATTGTAAAATTTAAGGAATAAATAAGCTCAAAATAAATATGCAATTAAAATATTAATAAGAGAAAGAGTTGGAGGGAGTGCACCGAATTAGAGCACTTCGTTATGCAATTCCGAATTTTCGATGTTACCACGAACAAACGTCAAGCCAATATTCCAACTTGAAGTTCAAAACCCGAATGATAAAATACTATAATTGAATTTCAATTATTCAACAAAAATGAGCCAAATAAATTCGAAGATGAATCTATGAAATGAGAAATTATTAAGACTTGAAGTTGAAGACTTGAAGTCTTGAACTAGATAATTAGAGAATAGGTGAATGAGAGAATTTGAGATTGAGATGAGAATTTTGAGTGAGAAATGAAGAAGGGGGAGGGGTATTTATAGATTTACATAAGGCTACATTTGTAAATTAAAAATGTGTTAAAAATTAAAAAAAAATGGCCAAAACCTCAATAAATCCGTTGGCCAACGGATTTTTTTGGATATAGCCGTTTGGGGTGGGCCCCATATATCTGTATTTTAAAAAAAAAAAAAAAAAAATTTTTTTTGACCGTTGAACCGGGCCGGGCCGGTCCGGTTTAACCGGTAATATTACTGTTTGCCGGACCGGGCCTACCCGGTTCCGGTTACCCGTTTAACATATTTTCCCGGAACAACCCCCTACCCCTTAAAAACCCAGCCCACCCGGCCCCCTTGCAACCGGTCCGGGCCGGTTCCGGTTTCTACCGGTCTGGGCCGGTCCGGAACCGGTCCAACCCGGCCCGTTTAACACCCTTATTTAGCATTCTACTTTGCGGGGAACATTTTTCCAGTTAAATGTGCATAAGGTAATAGAATATGAATTTGAATAAGTTAAAGGTGTTGGGAACATATCAACGGATCATTATCTCATATAAATAATAACCAAAGTTACCGCGTTAAGCACGTTGTTGACCAAACGTACAAAAATGGTACTTAAAAAATTTAATTTAAGTTTTTTACGTGCTTGATTCTTTTTAACTATTATTTTTAAAATTTTTATGGCTTAAAAAAAATTTCATATTCTAAAGATTCGCTATCTCTTCGCGATTTGCCCCGATTAGGGGTATTCATGATTCAGTTTGGATCGGTTTTTTCCTAAAAAGAAACAAAACCAAGTAAGTCGATTTTTAAAATATTAGAACCAAATCAAATCAAATAAGTCAATTTTTCTTGATTCGGTTTATGTCGATTTTTTGATTTTTTTTCGATTTTTTCCTAAACATAATACAGATACTACCAAACACATATTCGGCAATCACATTTTCAATGTAATCCTATCAAATCAATTGCCCTTTGAAAAAATTATTATTTACCAAAATATATTGATGATAATTGAATCAAATAATGATGAATATTTTAAGAACTCAACTAAAAATATGTTATTTTCAATACGAAAAGGATTCTTATACTAAACAAAAGAAAACTACCAATCAAACTAGAATGTAAAGGTAAAGAACTATATTAAAAGCACAAACTATTAACATTTACCATAAGTTTTTGAAACTTTGTATAACAATATATATAATATATATATATATATAATATATATATATATATATATATATATATATATATATATATATATATATATATATATATATATATATATATATATATATGTAATAATAAGTTTGAAATAATGACACTATAGTCGGTTTGGTTCGGTTTTTTCTGATTAAAATCAAAACCAAACCAAATTTGATTGGTTTTAAAATTTAAAACCAAAACTAAACAAAAAAGTATCGGCTTTTTTACTCGGTTTGGTATGGTTTTCTGTTTGGTTCAGTTTTTCGGATTTTTATGAACACCCATATCCCCAATATTTAAATCTCTGCTCCAAATACATGGAGTATAAAACAAAATTATCTATCACCTAACTTTAAATGTTACTCCCACTTTTCTAATTTTTTTTACCCTTGTTCGGATTTTTAGAGTCAACAACAACAACAACAACAACAACCCCAGTATATTCCCATAAAGTGGGGTTTGGGGAGGGTAAGACCTTACCTCTACCCGAGAGGGCAGAGAGGCTGTTTCCAATCGACCCTCGGCGCAGTGAAGAGAAAGGCAAACAAAAACAAAAACGCAAACAACATTAGTTACTCCAGCATACATCACATAAATAATTATCTAAACATAAGAGTCATATCTACCATAAATAAACGGGCATGCAATAATATTAAAACAGTAGCTACCAAAAATGACTACCATAAGGGAACACAAACCAATACACGAATCCTCTATGGGTAGCCGTACCATGCCTCACCCAACCCCGGGAAAGGAGTACGAAAAATCTAGAAGCCCCTATCCTACGACACTGATACTAGACCTCCAAACTTTCCTATCAAGGGTCATGTCCTCGGAAATCCGCATCCTGGCCATGTCCTGCTTAATTACTTCTCCCCAGTATCTCTTAGGCCTCCCTCTGCCTCGCCTCGCACCGACCACCTCTAGCCGCTCACAACTCCTCACCGAGGCATCGGGGCTTCTCCTCCGCACATGCCCGAACCACCGAAGCCTCGCCTCTCGCATATTCTCATCCACTGGGGCCACCCCCACCTTCTCCCGAATAACTTCATTCCTAATCTTATCTAACCTGGTGAGCCCGCACATCCACCTAAGCATCCTCATCTCCGCAACCTTCATCCTCTGAACATGGAATTTTTTCACCGGCCAACACTCTGTCCCATACAACATGGCAGGTCTAACCACAGCTCTATAAAACTTTCCTTTGAGTTTCTGTGGCACTTTCTTATCACACAAGACTCCTGATGCAAGCCTCCACTTCGACCACCCCGCCCTTATACGGTGAGTGACATCCCCGTCTATCTCCCTGTCCCCCTGAATCACCGATCCAAGGTATCTGAAACTATCCCTCTTGGCTATGGACTAAGATCCAATCTTCACGTTCCCTCCCACTTCGCTCGGCTCCGCGCTAAACTTGCACTCCAGATATTCTGTCTTAGACCTGCTTAGTTTGAAACCCTTAGATTCGAGAGTCTGTCTCCATACCTCTAGCCTCTCGTTAACACCGACCCTCGTCTCGTCTACCAGGACTATGTCATCAGCAAAGAGCATACACCATGGCACATCCCCTTGAATATGGCGAGTTAGAGCATCCATCACCAAGGCAAATAAGAGAGGGCTTAGCGCAGATCCTTGATGTAGCCCCATAACCACCGGAAAATGGTCCGAGTCGCCACCCACCGTCGTAACCCTAGTCTTGGATCCATCATACATGTCTTTGATCACTCTGATGTAGGCTTCTGGCACGCTCTTCGCCTCCAAGCATCTCCACAGAACCTCTCTAGGGACCTTATCGTACGCCTTCTCCAAGTCGATAAACACCATAAGCAGGTCCTTCTTCATATCCCTGAACTGTTCCACCAATCTCCTGACAAGGTGGATAGCTTCTGTAGTGGAGCGACCCGGCATGAAACCAAACTGGTTCACGAAAATAGATGTCGACTCCCTCACCCTAGCCTCGATCACCCGCTCCCAGACCTTCATGGTGTGACTTATTAATTTGATGCCCTATAGTTGTTGCAACACTGGATATCCCCTTTGTTCTTATACAAGGGCACCACTGTACTTCACCTCCACTCCTCCGGCATCCTTTTGGTCCTGAAGATCGCATTGAACAACCTGGTGAGCCACCCCACTCCTGGCTTACCCATGCATTTCCATAACTCCACCGGGATTTTGTCTGGCCCAGTCGCTCGACCCCTACTCATCCTACGCAAATCCCCCACGACCTCTTCCACCCTAATGCGCCTGCGGTACCCTAGGTCCATATGACGCTCTGAATGCCCCAGCTCCCCTAGCTCTATGTTTTGGTCCCCTTCCTCGTTGAGAAGATCTCGGAAGTACGCCTGCCATCTCTGTTTGACTTGAGACTCCCTCATCAGGACTCTACATCCTTATCCTTGATGCACCTAACTTGGTCCAGGTCCCGCGCCTTCCTTTCCCTTACTTTGGCTAACCAGAATAACTTCTTGTCCCCACCTTTCTCCCCTAATTCCTCGTACATGCGACCAAAAGCCGCGTTTTTAGCTTCCGTGACCGCCAATTTCGCTTCCTTCCTCACCACCTTATAGCTCTCTCTATTCACTCGCCTTTCTTCCTCGCTTGTGCTCCCTGCCAACTTCGCAAAAGTTGCTTTCTTCACCTCTACGTTTCCCCGTACTACATTGTTCCACCACCAGTTGCCCTGATGTCTACCTAAATAGCCTTTGGCTACCCCAAGCACGTCCCGCACTGCCTCCCTAATCAGATCCGCCGTCTCTGACCATATTGCGTCTGTTACCCCGGAACTTTTCCAAGCTCCACCATCAACTAACCTCCTCTCTAGCTCCTGGGCTTTCTCTTTAGTCAAAGCACCCCATCTAATTCGCGGTGGGCCACGAGCACCCCTCTGCTTCTTCTTCACCCAAAGTCTGACATCCATCTCTAGGAGTTTATGAAGAGTTCGAAAGGGACTACCCCAAAATAACCTTGCAGTCCTTGCATAAGCCTCTATTTCTCCTTTTGAGAATGAGGTAATCAATCCGAGTCCTTGCCGCCGAACTTTTGAAGGTGACCAAATGCTCTTCCCTCTTCTGAAATGTCAAGTTTGCAATCAGAAGCTCGGAAGCCCTAGCGAAATCCAACAGCGCAATGCCTCCTCCGTTCCTAACCCCAAGGCCAAAGCCATCGTGCACCTCACCAGAACCACTAGCATCTGCCCCAATATGACCATTAAAGTCCCCTCCAATGACCAACTTCTCGATACTATGCACCAACTGATCCAAGTCATCCCAAAAACGCCTCTTGACTTCCTCATCTAAGCCCGCATGCGATGCATAAGTGCTGATGACGTCGAGGACGCAACCCCCGATAACCAACTTAATAGACATCAACCTATCGTTCACTCGCCTAACCTCCACCACGGACTCCCTAAGATCCTTATCCACCAGGATGCCCACTCCATTCTTACCCCTCACGACCCCAGAGTACCACAACTTAAACCCGTCTACATCCCACGCCTCCGTCCCTTTCCACCTAGTCTCCTGGACACAGGCTATGTTGACCCTCATATTCTGAAGAATCTTCGCCAACTCGATGGACTTACCCGTCAGAGTGCCTATGTTCCACGATCCGATCGTTAATCTATGAGCGTCCGCTACCCTCTTCCCACCCTTACCTCCCACCCTACCCGCAAAATCGCTCTCTGCCCCCCTGCTCACCCCCGCCACCGCCCCCACCCCCCGAGGACATGACCGTACACTAACATCCCCGCCGCGGCCACTATCCCTCCAACCGACTATCGAGAATAGTGATGCACACACGCACAAAAGTGAAAATACTAAAAAGATGCAAACTAGATAGCAATAGAGTAAACTTCACACAAAATGCTAGCGAGAATACGAAAAAGGTGTACAGGATAAACAAGAGACGGGAGGTACCAAGCTCCCGGTGGAAAAACCTGAAGGTAGGCTTTGATGCGCCCGAGGTCAAGTGCTGCCACTAGGGGTGTGCATTTGATTTATCGATTAGATTTTGACTCTTATCGATAATTACTTATTGATTATCGATTTGTACATATGCTTATCGTTATCATTTCAATAAGGTTTCGATTTTTGTCGGTTTCGATACATTAAATTTTTGGGACTTATCAATTCGGTTATCGATTACACCAATAAAAAAATTTGTGGGATTCCACGGAAAGTATATCGCTAATAACACGCCAAACTAATATGGACAAAAAGAAGCTAAAATGTGACGAACATTGTTTATAACATAAAAATTATGTCAACAGACACATGCAACGAAACTAAAGTAAGGGATCAAATATATGCCACCAACACTCCTACGGTATTAAAAAAAATAAAAATACATCATCACTGCTAATTCTATTTTTCATTAATTTGAATTTCATTCCCTTGAACTTTAAATATGATCATTCCTTAAATTGGTAGATGAAATAATTATGGGTGTGCATTCGATTTATGGATTCGATCTTGACCCTTATCGATAATTACTTATCGATTATCGATTTGTACATATGCTTATCGTTATCATTTCAATAAGGTTTCGATCTTTTCGATTTTGTTTATAGATGAACCGATAACAAATAATCGATTCGATTTATCGATAAACCGATTCGAATGCATACCCCTAGCTGCCACCTCTTGCAAGTCCCAGCCGGTGTTGCTTAGCTCTTCACTCCCAAACACCGCAAAGCCGCCTTGTCGCCTGTCCTGAAATTTATCGAGACGGGGTAGTTCTGTTGCGTCCCGCCGAAAATCTGCACGAGAAGTATTGTAGCTTGCCGGAAGTACTGTAGCTCGCCGAAAATACTGTAGCACGCCGGCAGTTCTCGCCGGGAAATAAAGTACCTGTCCAAGAAAACAGAACATAGGCACCCACGCGAAAAGCAGAAGAGAGAAAGTGAAATACTAAAAAGATGAATTTTTCAAATTCAACCTAAAAATCCATATATTGAAAGTTTTTTAAAATAAAATTTATTTATAAAACGTACTATTAAGTCGCAACAAAATTTTTTTAATTGGAAAATTCCCGAGGAAACCGGCAGCTGCTTCCTTTCGTAAGCACTGGATAACCTGCTCATGATGTAATACCGTGCAAACTATATAGAAGATGTAAATCATACTAAGCACGTCTTGTGTGACGGGCTCTTACTAAAGAGGCCGTTGGTAGGAAAATCGATCACGAATCTCAAATCAATCATTCAACCAACTCAGCCAAAACATATTAAAAATACTTTAAAAAAAACATAAAAAGATTACCGGCAACAAAAACCTCTTTTGACTTTCGAAATCCGAACGATGTTGGACGGAGGGAGTATTGATAAGTCTTGTCTTAAACGTGTGTATTTATATATTAACAAGCTTATGATCACCTGTATAAATACCCTTTTATCGATCCCTTCACCAACCCAAAACTCAATTTTTCAAATACATATATTTTAAAAGAAAATGCCAGGAGTTTGGTTATCCAAGAATAGTGGGGTTATTCGTTGTGAAGAAGAGCAATCAATTGGGAGAAAAAGAAAGGTTTTGGTACATTTACCAACACAAGAAATTGTATCATCTTATAACTCTTTTGAGAGAATTCTCACTCATTTGGGATGGGAAAAGTACAATGATGGATGTGATTCTCACTTTTATCAATTCCATAAGAAAACTCCCACTCACTTATCAATCTTTCTTCCTAAGGACTTTGCCAAGTTTAACACAGTTCAAATGTACGACATTGTCTTTAAAACCCGTCATATCTTTCACATTCGTTATATGTAAACATCATGTAACAACGACAAACAATAACTATGTCTTGGTCGAAGTCGATGTGATCAGCAGCGAATTAAGCTTTATGGTTGGGTCTTCAAGGTTTTTATATTTGAACTCACTGTATTTTAAAGTTACAAATTTATAACTATAATTTACTATTCCATCAGTTTCAATTTATGTGAACTCATTTGACTGGACATGGAGTTTAAGAAAAGAGAGAAAACTTTTGAATTTGTGGTGTAAAATGAGGCACAAATATTTTGTGTGGCTATAAATCATTGCATAAAGGTAAATTGTTTCCAAATAAGAAAAGGAGTCATTCTTTTTGGCATGGACCAAAAAGAAAATAGGTTCACATAAATTGAAACGGATGAAGTATAATTTTTATGCATAAATTTATGTTCTGCATCTGCCTCTGGAAGTGGATATATAAAAAATTTCCTATGTGGATGCCTTGTGTTATTTTTGTCCATCAGCCACTTTGCATTATGTATGTTC